>JAFIDM010004365.1:16778-48979 GCA_023159025.1 Thereuonema tuberculata
TATGATTCACACGCTGGTTCTAAAAGCAGTCGTGGATTGACAGAATATAAATATCAGAAATTAAAAAAAAAACTTTGAAATAATTTTAGTTTTAGTTTTCCTGATGTAATTTGTGTGTGTGTGTGTTTTTTTAATAAATAAACAGTTGTTTTCCGTTACATATGCGGAGGCTTCCGGAGCGAAGCGACGGGTAGCCGACTAGTAATTTAATAAAAAAAAATACTACGAAAAAAATAATAACTGAAAGTAAGAATAATAATAATAAGTTTCCAAAATAAAAGCTTTAATATCTTAAGAATATTTCATTGTTAGTTTTCAATCCTTTTTGTAATAGCGAATAATCAATATAATTTCTAATAAATATCATAATCTATCTAAGAAGATAGATCTAAGAACAGATTACAGTGCGACTCCTGTGTTTGAGATTAGGCGAAGGTTCCTTCCGAAAGATTTTAGATCTAATAGTTACTTCAAGAACGTATACGGGATTTGCACGTGACCAACTGGAAGTTCCTCAAAAGATCTAAAGCATACTTTCTTTTCAAATGATTTCTTTTCTTTAAAAATATTACTTTGTGAACTTTTGTTTAAAACAGCAGAAATCTTATACTTCTTTGTAATTTAAAATATCTTCTGAAAATAAACAGAAACTTCCCATTTCTGAGAAAAGTAATGAAATTCGCATTAAATTACTGAAACAGTTTTACATTCAAATAGTTTTAATGATATTTAATCCCTAACAAATGCATTTCAATATCTATAATTTCGAATGTTTGGATTGTATGAAATTATGTAATTTTCTGTTGCCCAATTTACTGACAAGAAACTAATTTGAATTGTAAATATAAAAATTAGAATGGCTGGAATTGTTACAGTAGAGCATCGATTATCCGAAACAATGCGGGGGGGGGGGGGGGGGGGATCGGATAAATAATATTTCGGATAGCCGATCATTTACGAAAAAATTGTTCCAGTAACATTTCCGCATACCATATATGGTAAGCAGTGATATATATGACAACAATATACATATTGTTGTCATAATAGCAGTAATCAAGAAAACTTAACTGTGAATTAACCTTGTGCATTACATTAATTACAGTACATTAATTGTAACCTGGAACATTTTTCGATCATTAAAATTATGTTGTTGTAGCAGTAATCAAATGAAATTAATTGTGAATTACCAATATGCATTCTTAAAATTTAAATTCTAATCATTAAAAATAAAATTATTAATTTATTGTTGTTGTAGCAGAGATCGAATAAACTTAACTGTAAATTACCAATATGTAATGCATTAATTACGATGCATTAATTGTAACACTGGAATTTTTTTTTTTCTTTATACAATATTTGCATATAGCTGGAACAGAAATCATAACATTGTATGTATGTGGTAAACTTAACATAAATATAGATTCAATACATTTCCTTTTATATTCATTAATACATGTGTCCAAGATAATAGGCGAGTTCAAGTTAATACCATGACTAAATTCTGTATGATGCCTGTATGTGCAATGCCTGTATGTGCAATTTTATTGCAATTTATAGGGTAAAAATCAAAGTTTCCTTTCATTTCATATTATTGTTTGAAATATTCAATTATTAATACATAAACGATCCGTTGTAATGATTTTTCATATACATATTTTGTAGTCTTTATCCTTGGATAAAAAGGATTATTAATTTCCATTTTGTATTTTTTAAGTATGCATATTGGTAATTCACAATTAATTTCATTTGATTACTGCTACAACAACATAATTTTAATGATCGAAAAATGTTCCAGGTTACAATTAATGTACTGTAATTAATGTAATGCACAAGGTTAATTCACAGTTAAGTTTTCTTGATTACTGCTATTATGACAACAATAAATTTTATAATTTTTAGAAAAATTTTTGTTATATAACGTTTAACATAGTATTTAGCTGGTTTTTGTATACACTATTTAGCACGATTACTGGGACTATTCCATTTGTTAATCAGAGGAATGAGAAATGTGTTTTTTTTTTTTTAAATAAAAAGATTCCTTTCATTTCATGTCATTGATCGAAATATCCAATAATGATTATTTGTTCCCTATTAATTATTTTCAGATACATTTATTTTGTAGTCTTTGCTAGGATAAAACGATTGTTAATTTCATTACATTTTGTCGTTTTGTAATTTTAATTTTTTAAATTTTAAAATTTTTTACTTTCTATTTTACTTTTCAAATTTTTTTACTTATGTATAGACATGTAAAATTCATTTGATTGGGTTCTCTTATATTATTTTAACTTATTTTAGGGTTATAAATACTCTGGGAATTTTCCATTTCGCTGTGCATGATGGTTATTTTCTTGCCTATATATTCTTTGTTTTTGTTTTATCTCTTCACTTGAGAATGTGTAATCAATGTATTTTACACGAAACTATAGTCGTCTATTAAAATATTTCTTTCTAAGTACGCAGGTGTGTCGGCTAATTATTGGATACTAGTATAATTGTTGTTATGTTTAAAGAAAAACTGAGCAGAGTGTTTGATTTGATTGTATGTTTAAAACTTACATCTACTTACATTTGGTTGACGACATCTTGGTTACACAATAACAAGTCTCCCGGAAATCCGGATTTAATTGTCATCCCGCACTTGCGCACTAATGACGTTTTGTCTATTCCAATACCCCCCTCAAAATGATATTAGTTAAATTAAAACTTGAATTTAAACAGTCCGTAGTTTAAATAGTGCATGAGGGTATCACTGACAGTCCAATACACTGAATGCACTTTACATGCTTTGGAGTAAACAGTCCTTTTGTCATTACATCTGCAGGCATTTGTTTCTGTTTGTAAATACTTTACAGTCACTTGTTTATTTTGCACTGCTTCACGGATGAAATGATATCTGATATCAATGTGCTTGGTTCGGTTATGAAAAACTGGGTTTTCGGTCATGTATCCGGCACCGGAATTATCGTTGAACAGTATGGTTGGCTTTTCAAAGTTCCCATAATTTCTGCTATAAATGTCCTGAGATATATAGCTTCTTTTGCAGCTTCCGTTATCCCATATATTCTGCTTCTGCACTTGATAAGGCGACTGTTCGCTGTTTTCTAGCTTTCCATCCTATGGCTGCGTTGGCCAGTTTGAAGATATAACCCGTGTATGATCTTCGGTCGATGGTATTTCCACCCCAATCAGCATCTACAAAACCGATCAATTCTTCCTTGGTTTTTGTAAATGTCAAACCGTAGTTTTCTGTCCCTTTTAAGTAGCGTAAAACTCTTTTTCCCGCTTTCCAATGTTCTTGGTTGTAGTCAGTGTTGAATTGACTTAAGATGCTTACAGGATATGAGATATCAGGACGTGTGGATGTGGCTAAATACATTAACGAACCGACAAGATTCTGGTAAGGAATTTTCTTCATTTCCTTTTCTTCTTCATCTGTTTTTGGATTCGCATTTTTCGTCAACTTGCTATTTGAATCGAGGGGTGTTGAAATTGGCTTGCAATTTTCCTTTCCGAAACGTATATATCTTGAATGTATTTACTTTGATTCATTGTAATCTGCTTCTTCTGCATGTCCTGTTTTAACTGTATTCCCAAACAATAATGCATTGGTTCTAAGTCTTTCATTTCAAATGACTTTGCCGAATTCTTCTTAACTGTTTGTAGGGTTTTGACATTGCTTGAAGCGATCAATAAATCATCAACATAAACTGCAATTATTGTAGTTTCTTCATGCCGTTTCTTTATGAAAACACAGGTATCTGCATTTAATGGTTTAAACTCCATTCGTTTCAGTTCGTAGTCGAGTTTCTTATACCATTGTCTTCCCGACTGCTTCAAACCATATAAAGCTTTACATATTTTGAAAACTTTATTATTGAAGGTTGCTGTCGAAATATTTCCTGATATGACTTTTGTTGGGATAGACAAAACGTCATTAGTGCGCATGTGTGCGCAGATGAAGATTGAATCCGGATTTCCGGGTGACTTGTTATTGTAAGCAACCAAGATGTCGACACCAAATGTAAGTAGATGTAAGTTTTAAATATATAACGAAACCAAATACTCTGCTGAGTTTTTAAACATAACAGGTTATGGCCCAGACAACACTTCCAAATGCGCCTGAACTATCTAGAAAGAAAATTATTAAAATACTTTTGAAATAAAGCGATAAGCCTTTAAGCCTAACTTTTGGGAACTGACGGGCAAGTGCAAACCGAAAGATGCATAGAATTGTAGAACCGTTAACGAAAGTCAATTTTGATATTTGGAAGATAAAAGTTCAAGCCTTACTTATCAAAAATGAATCGTTGGCATACGTAAATGGTAGCAGAATTAAGCCAAAACTTTTAGAAGGAGATTCTAATTCTCAAAGAGCAATCGAAGACTGGACAACAGCTGATGAAAAGGCGAGAGCAGATTTAATCCTGGCGATTGGTTCGGCGGAACTAAAACAAATAGAAGGATGTGCCACATCGCATGAGATTTGGGAAAAGCTGCATCAAATCTATCAGTCACAAGGACCTGCTCGGAAGGCGATGCTATTAAAGAGACTCATTTTGCTGAAAATGCAAGAAGATGAGAATATGAGTGATCATTTGGACAATATTTTCGACATCGTAGATAAGCTGCAAGAAGTGAATTTAAAGCTTGTGGATGAACTACTTACAATATTACTGCTGTATAGTATCCCTGATGTGTATACTCCTTCAGAATAGCAATAGAAACTCGAGAAACATTACCTACTCCTGAAATACTTAGGATTAAGATGATGGAAGAGTTTGAAGCTAGAAAGCGAGATTACTTGAACAGTGATTCAACAGATGCAATGAACGCTTGCAGAAAAAATAGAGAGAGAAATAAAAATTGTAATGAAGAGAAAGTTCCAAATAAAGAAGAGGTCAAATTCATATTTAAATGTCATAGATGTAATTAAGGTGGTCACATGGCGAAAGATTGTAGAGCTAAATTACCTAGTAAGAGAAAACAACAGTCTACAAATTGCCATACAACGAGACGCGTTGAAACATCAATGGAAGTTAACGCTGTTAATCAGAAAGGAAAATGGTGTCTCGATTCTGGTGCATCATCTCACATGTGTGCAGATAAAGGAAGTTTTATTAAACTTGAAAAAGCCGGAACATCAACTTTAAGACTAGTAGATAACAAAACTACAGAAATAAAAGGAACAGGAACTGTGAAAATGAAGGTAAACAATAACTCAACTGTTAAGCTTCACGATAAGTTGCTTGTACCTGACCTTCGATCGAATTTACTCTCAGTGGGGAAAATGACGAATTACGGTCTCAAAGTAATATTTGAAAGGGATAAAGGGATTGTGATAAATCCAAAGAATAAAAGGAAAATAATGTCTGCCAAAAAGAAGGAAGGTCTTTATTTTGTATCTGAAATGAAAGAAAAGACCAGAATTGCAGAAGAGGAATGTAATTCGATTCAAGAATGGCACGAGAGGTTTGGTCACCTAAATGAAAGGAATTTAACGGAGTTAATGACCCAGAATAAAGTGTACGGACAATATTTGATACAAAGGAAAAACTAAATCCTTGTGAAATATGTATCAAAGGGAAACAAACCCAAATACCTTTTCCAAAGGCAAGTGAAAACAGATGTGAACAAACGTTGGAATTGATTCATACAGACATTTGTGGTCCGATGCCAGTTCAATCCCATGGAGGCTCCAAATATTTTGCTACGTTCATCGATGATAAGTCACGATGGTGCGATGTTTACTTCTTGAAGAAAAGAAGTGAGATCTTAGACGTTTTTAAGCAGTACAAGGTTTCGGTTGAAAATTAACTGAGAAGAAAATTAAATGCTTAAGATCGGACAATGAATATACTAGTGCAAATTTCAGTAAATTCCTACACGAGAATGGAATTAAACGCCAGTTGACTATAGAATATAAACCTCAACAAAATGGAGTAGCGGAAAGGGAAAATCGAACTCTAGTCGAAATGGCCAGATGTATGTTGATCCAGGTTGGATTACCTACAACCTTTTGGGCAGAGGCAATTCTTACTGCAACCCACATTAGGAATAGATGTTCTTCACGAAGTTTAAAAGGTGAAATCCCATATACACTGTGGAAAGGTAGAGAACCAACAGTAAAATATTTCCGTATTTTTAGAACAAAAGCGTTCATACTTGACAAAACACCCAACAAAGGAAAGTTCAAGTCAAGGTCAAAGGAATGTATTTTCATTGGTTACTCGTCAGAATCACAGAGTTTGGGATCCAAAGTCAAGAAAGGTGTACCGAAGTAGAGACGTCAAGTTTATCCATGAATTCCAACAAAATAGAGAAATAGAAGACGTCATTGATGACGAAGTTTTATTTAAACGGACAAACACCACCAATAAGGAGGATATTTTCTCAGACCAAGAAGTCGATCCAAAGGATGTACCCAGGAAAACGTTCAGAAAATGAAGAAAGGACAAGGTCGACCAAGAAAAATTCGAACTGGAAAACCAGGAAGACCAAGGAAACAATACGTGATGATTCCTAATACGTCAGAAGAACAGTCTGAAGCAAGTGAACAAGACGTTCAAATTAACGACAAAGAAAACCAAAAAGAATCAGCGAAAAGCGAAACAGCTGAAATGATTAGGATTGGTGATTTCGATGATCCTGTAACAGCTAAAGAAGCTCTTGTCTCTCCCGAAGCAAGTGAATGGAAAGAAGCAATGCAAAAAGAATATGAAGCATTACTCAAGAATAAAACTTACATCTACTTATATTTGGTTGACGACATCTTGGTTACACAATAACAAGTCTCCCGGAAATCCGGATTTAATCGTCATTCCGCACATGCGCACCAAGAACGTTTTGTCTATTCCAACAATAATTTTAATGTTTGTTTGTTCCTTTCACAATTAAATCAGCAATTTATTGTAACACAGGTAAAACATCACTTATTTCTAGAAAATAACAAAAAAAAACAAAATCAGTAACGAATTTCATCAACTTTTTGTTTATCTTCAGCGCAGTCTGAGCCAAACATCAAGGGTAAATTCTGCTGATGATTCCTAATACAGATGAAAGAGCTGTTCAGGATTCCCGTTGATGTTGCCTTAGTGTGCGAAGGCATATTTACTGTCCAGTTGTGATTTTTTCTTGATTCATGAATTATTATGGACGTAGTTTTGCTCTATTTTTTCAATTTCTTAGCTAGCATCACATTTCTTTCATTTCCATTGGTCTTTATTGAAAACGAAGTCAGTATAGTTAAAAACTATTTTTATTTTGTAATATTTCATGAAAATAACAATGAAATTTAAAATTTCTGTCTCAGTATTATCTTTGAAAAGTTCCTTTTTTTTATTTATTTATTTATTTTGGTATCAGACCGCTGATAAATTTAATATTTCAAATATTATTTCGCTAATTTTTAAAACATTTTTGAAAAAAAACAAAAACTCTATTTACTATTTGAATAGAAAAGAATTTCCAAGTTGCAAGCATTTGACGTGATGCTGAAATAGAAAATATCGCGTTGTCTACTATTCAGCGATTTGGACCCCCCCCCCCCTTTGGTTCAAATGGTTCTCTTTTGTTTCAAGTCTTTTCATTGATTGACTGTTTACTTCCTTCCGGCTTTCAAGAAAGATATAACTCTGTTCATTGCTTAAATATAAAAAAAAAGAAAAAAAAAAGTTTTTTTTTGCTCGTTCGAACTTTAATTGAAATAAACGATAAAAGGAAATCTTGTTTTGCACTCAATGAAGTCAATGAAGAAGTAATTATAAATAATTATGAATAAAACTGTCTTTTTTTTTAAGTATGTAAAAATAAAAAAAGAGAACATCTATAGTTTGTGAAATAGAAACGTCCATTAAAATCTAAAAAGTCTGTTTCAATAAATAAACATAGATATATACAGGGTGTTTCTAAATTCATAGAACAAACTTTAAGGCGTGGTACACTAAAACAAACAATGTATGTCCGCAATTGTTGCTTTCCATTCTATGACAGGTTGAGGATCGTCCCAATGAAAGCAGCAGAGGTGTAGGGAAATTGTGAAGCAAACCACTGCATGGGGAATTTTACACCAGGAGCATTACACCCATTGCATTTACAGAAAATTCACGCATTGAACGCTGAGGATTATCCTCGGCGCGTAGACTTCTGCCGCTGGTTTATGTAACAGAGTTCATTGCAGTCGGATTTTCCAGCACATATGTTCTTCACAGATGAAGCATTGTTTACATATGAGGGAGTGTTTAATGTGCACAATGCACATGTCTGGACAAACGCAAATCCACACGCTAAAAGACAACACACTCAGAAGCTACGAATCTCTCTCATTCTTTGGGCGGAGAACGTCAACGACCAAACAGCGCCCTTTACCGCGAAAACGAGACAATTGCGGGCATAATTGTTTGACAAAAAGTGTTTGTTCAGGCATGAGAGTGGGGAAAATGTAAAAAAGAGGAAATTATGCGCGAGGTAAAATTTAAGACAAAATTTGTTTGCAAGTCGAGTAATATACATTTCATTTACACATAATATATTGCAAATGTTAATATACATACGAGGAGGGGCATAAAAACGTTCGTAAACACGGTGTACCACGAAACAAAAAAGGGAAAATAATAAAAATAAAAGGAAAAAAGCGGAAGTCCGCGAATCTGGAAAAAAGAAAAAAAGTGGAAATCCGCGTTTCCGCGGAAATTTGGCATGCCTGGTTTGTTGTAGTGTGCCCTACCACCCTCAAAGTTTAAATACATATTTTTATTTTTATGTTATTGTTGAGTGATGATCTTCCATAAGGCATAGTGTAGTGTTTGTGATAGTAATAACGAAATGACGGTATTTTTTTTAAAAAAAGGTATGAAATATACAGTATATCCCAAATCCAAACCTTAAAGTGTTGTTATCACAATTAATCAACGCTAATTTCATCTTTCGTTCTGTGTAGAAGCTGTGGAATATTATGCGATCACTGTTACGATTACTGCTCCTATGTTGTTTACGTAACTCATATAAGATAACCTAATTCATATAAGACAGACTGTTAGTCCCATGTCTCACAAATCGCTTACAGTTTCAACAGATGGCCAACGTTGGGCCAACATTCTGTGGTACACTCTTTACCAAAAAAAACGACGACCTATAAGGAATTGTCCGATTGTAATGAAATTTCGTATGAAAAGACATTGGGACCGCCCATGCAAATGATTAAAATTTGATGTCCAATGAATGAATAGCGAGAACTACAGCGCATCGGAACTGCGCACTCAGCAGGTGTATATAAGAAGCGATGGCAAAATTTCTGTTGCATTGCGAGTTAGGATACCTTTCAACGACTAAAAAAATGCCTTGCCGCAGGATTCGAGCTCATTACGTGCAACTGTCAGAGTTTGAAAGAGGTCTTATCATTGGATTGAAAGAGGCAGGTTGGGCAAATCGGAGAATCGCTCATCCTGCGCGATTAGAAGATGCTGCCAAGAATGGGTGGACAATGGCAGATTTCAGCGTCATGAAGGTGGCGGTCGACCTAGGGCCGCAGCAGAGCGGGAGGATAGAGTGATTGTCAGATCAGCTGTCATAGCGCCTGAATCATCGGTAACAACCATCAGACGTGCGACCCGCACACGTGTGTCCACCATGACAATTCACAGACGGCTGAGAGAGCGACATCTGCGCTCGTACCGACCGCTACGCCACCTGCCACTCATGTCTGCACACCGTCGGGCCAGATTACAGTGGTGCTTGTCTCGATCAGGTTGGAATGATGCTGACTGGGAACGTATAGTGTTTAGCGACTAATCCCGCTTCCAACTGTGTCCTGACGATCGTCGAAGACGTGTCTGGAGACGCCCAGAGCAGCGTGCCGATCCTGCTTTCACTATTGCACGCCACACAGGCCCTCAACCAGGAGTTATGGTCTGGGGTGCCATTTCCCTTAATAGCCCGACCCCTTTGGTCGTCATTAGTAGCACACTTACAGCACAGCGGTACGTCGACGACATTCTGAGACCTGTTTTGCTACCCTTCCTTTTGCTGTACCCTGGCCTAATTTTTCAGCAAAATAATGCCAGACCACATACGTCACGTGTTGCTATGACCTGTCTTGTAGTTTGTGAAACGCTGCCTTGACCAGCCAGATCCCCAGATCTCTCTCCAATCGAGCATCTCTGGGATATGATGGGAAGGCGAATGCATCCACCAGAGAATGTGGATGACCTAGCCAGACAATTGGAGCAAATTTGGCAAGAAATACCGCAAGAGACCATCAGGAAGCTTTATCAGTCTATGCCACGACGTGTGGCAGTTTGCATTCAGGGTAGAGGTCAACACCTTATTGAGCTCGTTACTTTGTAACTCTGAAATAAATCATTCAATTTCTCTGAAAGTTTAATCATTTTCTATTCTGTACATAATCTTCCTCTCCACCAATTTTGTCTCCATCGGACAACTCCTTCTAGGTGTGTTGGTTTATTTGTTAATGAGTGTAGATTGATACTTCTCAGTGGTTTCTGAATTACAATAGTGTTTTTTCGGTATTCTAGCTAATAGAAGAACTGCTTCTTTCATTTTTGACTCATTTTTATAGTAATTGTCACTTTTCAGTGACGTTTGAGTTACAAATATTGATGGTTTTTGAGCCTCAAATAGTGATTTTTTTCGGTATTCCACCTCAAAAAAAGAGTGCTTCTTTCTTTCTTGACTCAAACATCACGTTTTGTTTACTCAAACATCTGCCGTGTACACGCACATATTTTTCAATATCACATAGAATTTGATTAAGTAAGAATATTTAAAATATTGCAACGTTTCGGCAATTATAGTTGTAATTGTCATTTTCGAATTACAAATAAACTGTCGGATGAGAAATAAATAAACAATCTTGAGATTCAAAAAAAAAAAGGTCGAATACATTCTTTATTGATAGGGGAAAGGAAAGGAGATATAAGTCAAAAAACAATATGAAGAGAGTTGTAGTCCCTATGGCCTAAATGAATAAGACATCTGACTTTGGATCAGAAGGTTGCAGGTTCGATTCCTGTCACGGATGTTTCATTGAAAAAATTATTTCTATTTTCCATTCTCACAGAAAATTGCGCCGGACAGACAGACATACAGATAGAGAAATAAAAGATTTTAGTAATGTATTTTTGACGTAATTTTTGATTATTGTCGTGACTTTCAAGTAAAGAATATAAAATAAAAATAAAAGTTGAAATTGTTATATTTTTAAATTTTAGAAGTTTAAGGAAAAATTTTGATTATCTAAAATTGCCTATACAAAACATCATTAATAATGTTGATATTATAATACTTGTTGAAATTAATGTAAATTTAGGAGAACCAGAATTCTTATCAACTTATAGGTTTTAATACGATTTATAAAGTACGAGAAAACAAAAAAGATGTTGGTTTATTGGTTTACTATAAAAAAAGTATATTATAAAAGAAATGAATATTGATACAATTACCCGTGAAAATTTCACATGGACTGTAAGTAATAATACAAATGATTTTGAAATAACTTTATAACCATCTAATACTAATAAAAAGATTTCTTAAGTTAATTGCAAAATATTTTAAACTATCGTCGTCCTATTGTGAGAACCATGTAAGTCAAAAAACTAAAATTTTAAAGTAGGCACCAAAAACTATTTCTTTATGTTACTTTCTAAGTAATGGCGTTTAGTAGGTTTGAACATAAAACAAATGATGTTTCATAAAATTAAAATAATTCCACAAAATTAATTGATTTACAGGGTTTTCACTCTTAGTAAATATGTGATATCCGAGGTTTTCAATGTAAACATTGATTTAAGTGGTTTCTTTTTTCGCCACTAGAGCGCTCAGTTTTACCAATTTTTCGCATTAAATATAGATGACATACAATACTTTCCATCTGAAACTGCAATAAAAATGTTTTTGAAAAATTTTAACATGTGGTTTTTACAATAGGACAACACTATCTTATTTGTTATCTTCCAATGAATTTACGGTGCTGAAGATGTTTTAACAAAACAAAATGAGAAAAAAGAGCAGCACACTAGTAAATAACAAAACGGCCCTTCCCAATTCCTTTCGATGATCGAATCAGAAAGGCATTTATTTACTCATGTGCTGCTCTTGTTTCTCATTTTGTTTTATCTTATTTGTAACTTATGCAAAAAATTATGCAATGCTTATAGTAGGACATATAAATATTCATATATTAGACGATAGAATAAATCCTGTTGTTCAGGGGTACATAGAGATTTATCATACCTTTGGCTAAACATATTCTATTAAAAACTCACAAGGGATATTAAGACAAATATAATTATCTCAAAAACATGCATTGACCATTGCTTTGCTAAAGCTGATGTAGTTCATTTCATTGGAAACGTTATAGAGACTGATATACCTGATCATTACATGATAATGTTACAACTGAGAAATTTGAAGCAAAACATAAACCGAGATCGAGAATCAAATACCGAACCAAAAACCACAGCTTTTTATAAAATTAATGAAGAGAAACCTGCCCGAAATATGAAAAACTTATCAAATATAATATTACGAATCGTAATAAAATTAATAATCTATTAAAGAAAAAATGGCGTGGAAGAAAAGACAAACGTATAATTGAAAATCCCTTAATACAAATAGATCAATCCCTTATAATAAAACTAAAGTAAAACATAAACAGCAATGGATGACAGATGAATTATTAGAACTTATAAAAAAAAAGTTAGTTTTGTGTTTTAAATAAAATTTAACAAAAGTAACTAAATATATTTAGAAAATTATAAAAAGAAAAGCTTATAAATAATTTAATTGAAACAAATACTACGAAAAAATAATAACAGAAAGTAACAATAATAATAATAATAATAAGCAATGAAGTATTATTATAATGTTATTAACAAAAATAATAATATAAAGAAAACTTTAGATATAAATCAACTAAGTAAACAAAACAAAGTTCAAAATAAATTAACGAAGTTTGATGACACTTTCGTAAATGCAGGTAATATTGAAGTAGGTTCATGTAATACAAAATTTCTTAATAATCAAAAGTTCATTCAACTTAACACATTGGCTTTAATCTCTCCTACAGCAGCTGACGTTATAGAAATAATTAAAAATATCAAAAATAAACACTAAATCTCACGCTAGCAAATGCATTTGAACTAATATCATTAGATATCTTGGCTAGTCTGAAGTATTTACTCAATATTACTAAAGTATATCAGAATCAAAACAATGTATGAGTTATTGAGACACAGAGTTAAGAATAGGATAAGGGAATTCGCTTCCTTTAATTCAAAATTGCTTTCACAAAATTACATAGGAAATCAATTTGTATGTGTGTGTGTATGTGTGTGTGTTCAAATAAATTTTGAAAATCTGGAAGATTATATTGAAACTTCTTTACATAGTGAAGGGCATTGTTTCACTGAAATCTGTCTAATGTCAAATACACTCATTAACAAAAAACACGACGTACTTAGAAGGAGTTGTCCGATTGTATTGAAATTTCGTTTGCAAAGACATTGGAACCGCCCATCCACATGATTAAACTTTGGTGTCCAATGAATGAATAGCGAGATCTACAGCGCATCTGAACTGCGCACTCAGCAGGTGTATATAAGAAGTGATTCTCAATTTGATGGTCAAACTTTATGCTGATTGCAAGTTAGGATACCTTTCAACGACTGAAAAAATGTCTCACCGCAGGATTCGAGCTCATTACGTGCAACTGTCAGAGTTTGAAAGACATCGTATCATTGGATTGAAAGAGGCAGGTTGGGCAAATCGGAGAATCGCTCGTCGTATGGGTCGAAGTGATGCGGCGATTAGAAGATGCTGGCAGGAATGGGTGGACAATGGTAGATTTCAGCGTCATGAAGGTAGCGGTCGACCTAGGGCCGCAGCAGAGCGGGAGGATAGAGTGATTGTCAGATCAGCTGTCACAGCGCCTAAATCATCGTTATCGACCATCAGACGTGCGACCCGCACACGAGTATCCACCATGACCATTCACAGACGGCTGAGAGAGCGACATCTACGCTCGTACCGACCGCTACGCCACCTGCCACTCACGTCTGCAGACCGTCGGGCTAGATTACAGTGGGGATTGGCTCGATCCGGTTGAAATGATGCTAACTGGGGATGTATAGTGTTTAGCGACGAATTCCGCTTCTAACTGTGTCCTGACGATCGTCGCAGACGTGGCTAGAGATGCCCAGGGCAGCGTGCCGATCCTGCTTTCACTATTGCACGCCACACAGGCCCTCAACCAGGAGTTATGGTCTGGGGTGCCATTTCCCTTGATAGCCGGACCCTTTGGTCGTCATTAGCGGCACACTTACACCACAGCGGTACGTCGACGGCATTCTGAGACCTGTTCTGCTACCCTTCCTTTTGCAGTACCCTGGCCTTATTTTTTAGCAAGATAATGCCAGACCACATACGGCAAGTGTTGCTATGACCTGTCTTGCTGCTTGTGAAACACTTTCTTGGCCAGCCAGATCCCCAGATCTCTCTCCAATCGAGCATGTCTGGGATATGATGGGAAGACGACCGCATTCACCAGGGAATGTGGATGACCTAGCCCGACAATTGAAGCAAATTTGGCAAGAAATACCGCAGGAGACCATCAGGGAGCTTTATCACTCTATGCCACGATGTGTGGCAGCTTGCATTTAGGTTAGAGGTGGGTCAACACCTTATTGAGCTTGTTATTTTGTAACTCTGTAACTCTGAAATAAATCATTCAATTTGTCTGAAATTTTAATCATTTTCTATTCTGTACATAATCTTCCTCTCCTCTAATTTTTGCCTCCATCGAACAATTCCTTCTAGGTGCGTCGTTTTTATTTGGTAATGAGTGTACTTTGTTTCCAAAATAAAAGCTTTAATGTCTTAATCGCAAAATTATGTAGGAAATCAATTTGTATGTGTGTGTGTGTGTATATGACTTGTATTCAAATAAATTTTGAAGCTCTGGAAGATTCATCTTGAAACTTTGCTACATAGTCAAAGGCATTTTTTCACTGGAATCTGTAATGTCAAATACATTTATATTCTGTAGCATCCGTAGGTGTTTCCAAAATAAAAGCTTTAAAGTCTGAATAATATTTCGTTGTTTATTTTCAATCTTTTTGTATTAGGTAACAATTAATGGAGACGTTGTCGCTAGCAGCAGAACTGTTTGCCGAGAGCTAAACTACTTGGGTTTCCACCGTCGCGCCATGAGGCCGCTCATAAGCCGAACATCCCCCGCCGTCACTGCGAAGCGTCGGTTGCAATGGTGCAGAGCTCACTGTCATTAGACTGTGGAGGAGTGGAAAAACGTTCTGTGGAGTGATGAATCTCGCTTCAGGATCTGGCAGTCCGATGGATGCGCATGGGTTTGGTGGATGCTCGGCGAAAGCTTCTTATCCAATTTATCATGTATTTGAGTATTTGATATCTAATCGCTTTTGGTTATTTCTTAATCAATCAATCGAAGCTTTCTACACAAAATCTGTCACATACATACATACTGATTTGATGAAACTCATGTGCCCAAGAAAGTAGACTTAAACATCACGTCTTTCTATCATGTTACTTGAAGGTGAGTTAGAATAATATGTTTTGACATTAATGTTATTATTATATTAATATTATATTAACAATGATAACCTAAATTTTACATCTACAGGTTTCATTCTTATGATAATATTCGATCTAAGGGATTCATGTAAATAAAATAAATAAACATGAAAAAAATTAATAATTTATAACTTCATTATGTTATCGGCGACCTTTTAATTGGAAGATATTTAACATTACATTATATGATCATTATATAGTCTTAATGTTATAAAAATATGCTTATTTAAATGACAATTCTCAACTTTGGAGTCCATTTGTACTAAAATCATTAGATATCTTAAATTCGATAGTCTCAAGTATTTGATTAATATTACTGTAGTATATCAGAATAAAAATAATGTTTGAGTTATTGAGACACAGAGTTAAGAATAAGATAAAGGAATTCCCTTCCCCTGATTCAAAATTGCTTTATATCATTTTTAGCATAATTATATAGGAAATCAATTTCTATATGTTTGTGAATGTTCAAATAAATTTTGAAACAGAAGAGGATTCAAGAATATATTTTAACATAACATAACATAACATAAAATGGGAGGTACTATAAAGTCCCTAACACTGCGGCCTCAAAAGGCCTATTGTGTATCCCAATGTCTTTAATTCTGCATAAGTCCTAGGATTTTACCAATCTGTAGTATTTTATGCAGGGGTATAGTCACATAGTTTGAGGGATTGGGAAAGCCCATACCTATCAACTTGTGTCTAGTGCTCGCAAGCGCTTCACACTCACATAGTATGTCTGCTGCTGTTTCATCAGCTTTTCCACATCTTCTGCAAGTAGGATTTGAAACTATTTTTATATTAAAGAGGTGTTTCATTAAGTGACAGTGACCTGTAAAGAGTCCTGTCAGGATTCTAGTCTGGTTCTTATCTAAACTAATAAGTTCCCTGGCTCTTTTCCTTAAAGGCTCTTTAATAAAGAGCTTTGAGTGTTTCTGCCCTGGAAGGTTATTCCAATAGGTCTTTTGCTGTCTCCTTGCCCAGTCCCGAATTGCAGTTTTAGTGGTTTCAATGGAGATCCCACAAACTGGTTCAGGTCCAATGAACGAGGTTTCAGCTCCTTTTTTTGCTAGCTTGTCTGCTAGCTCATTGCCTTCAATCCCTTTGTGTCCTGGCACCCATATTAGGTTTACCCAATTATGTTCAGCAAGACTGTTAAGGGTTTGTTTGCATTCCCATACTAATTTAGAATTGGTGTTGGGAGAATTCAGGGCTTTAAGAGCTGCCTGACTATCTGTAAATATATAAATATTTCTATTTCTGTATTTACGTCTTATATTTTCATAGGCACATTGTAAAATGGCATATGTTCCCGCTTGGAATATTGTTGAGTAGATCCCTAGGCTTAGGCTTATATCCATCCTTGGTTTCATTCCTCGGATTCCAGCTCCGGTTTTCCCATTATGTTTAGATCCATCTGTAAACCAGATTATTCCATTGACATTAGTGGGTTTGTTATCATTATTCCATTCATCTTGGCAAGGAATGATAATGCGGTAAAGTTTTGTAAAAGATATTCTAGGTATCATCTTATCAGAATTCATTTGTAAGAATGGTTCTTCAGAAATGTCCCTAGTTAGGACTGCGTGTCCCACATTACAATAATGTGGTTTTCACAGATTATTAATTTTAAGTCTATGTATGGTCGCTCTTGCCTCTGCTTCAAGTGCCAAGTGAAGAGGGGGTAGATCAAGAAGGACCTCCATACTGGCAGTAGGGGTTGTTTTCATAGCCCCAGTAATGCCCATACATGCTAGTCTTTGTAAGGTGTTCAGTTTGTTCCTGGTTGTAATCAGTTTACCTTTAGTCCACCAAACTATGGCTGCATATAATATAATGGGTTTAATAACCATTGTGTAAATCCAATAGATTACACTAGGTTTTAATCCCCATGTTTTTCCAATAGCATTTCTACATGACCAAAAGGCCATGTATGCTTTATTGATAGTTTTATTAATGTGGGAATTCCAGTTTAGTTTTGAATCTAGGGTAATGCCCAGATATTTAACTTCCTTGGATATTTTAATGTTCTTGTTATATAGGATAGGTTCTGCAAGACCTTCCAAATTCCTTTTCTTAGTGAAAGGGACAAGAACCGTTTTATTGGGATTTACTGATAATTTAATATTATCACACCAATTTTCAACAGTACTTAGTGCATTTTGCATAAGACCTGAAATCACGTTAGGAAATTTACCCCTTACAATGATCACAATGTCGTCTGGAAATCCCTGAGTATAAAAACCTTTCTTTATTAGTCCCTCAATAAGCTCGTCTACCACCAGGCTCCACAGGAGAGGTGAAAGAACCCCTCCCTGCGGACATCCCCTGGTTACCGAAACTTTTAAGGTATCTTCATAAATGGAAGTATGAATAGTTCTGTTTTTCAACATAGCATTTATCCAACCACACGTGGTCGGGTCAATACCGTGTTTTTGTGCTGCCCTATCTATAGAAAGGAAGGATGTATTATCAAATGCTCCTTCAATGTCAAGAAACGCTATAAGAGCTATTTCTTTATTTTCAAGTGCGGTTTCGACAATAGAGACAAGGCTATGAAGAGCCGCCTCAGTTGATTTCCCAACTTGATAGGCATATTGGTTTGGGCGTATTGGATAAGTCCTAAGTACACCCTCCCTAATATATTTATCAATTAGCTTTTCCATAGTTTTCAGAAGAAAGGATGTTAAGCTAATTGGTCTGAAAGCTTTGGCATCGACATAAGAAGATCGACCCGGCTTAGGAATAAATACAACCTTGACTGGTCTCCATTGAGATGGAATATAACCCAGTGCTAGGCTTGCTTTAAAAATATTACAAAGAGGTGTAGCTAGAAAGCTTATTCCTTTTTGTATAAGGGCTGGAAAGATCTGATCTAATCCAGCTGATTTATAAGGTTTGAAAGTAGATACTGCCCATTCTACCTTTGATCGATTAATGGCCAGTCTCGCAGTCCGCCAATTTTCCTTGGGTGCTCTAAAATGAGACCCCAAGTTTAAATTTAGCGAGTTTGCGTTTCCGTCCCGATCGATCTCGATAGAATCTGGGAAATGTACACTGGTTAGGACCTTAAGTGTTTCTTCCCCATTGGTAGTATAACTTCCATCCTTTTGTAACAAAGTCCCTAATCTAAGATTAGGTTCTTTTGTTAAAATTTTATAGAGTCTAGAACTGTTAGGGACATCAGAGATTTCCTCACAGTACTTCCTCCATGATTTTCGTTTCGCTTTTCTCAAAGCTCTGTTATATTCAGTGAGGGATTGTTTATAAACATCCCATTCACCGTTTCTCTTAGCTGTATTAAACAGCCTTCTAGTGCGTGTTCTGAGATTTGTCAGCTCTTGATCCCACCAAGAAACTCATCTAGGTAGTTTGAGCTTTATCTCAGGACAGTTCGCATTATATGAAGAGATAATAGAATGTTGTATATAATCAACAGTTATCTCTATATCTTCAACAGATTTAATCCGTTATGGGCAAAACCTAATACTATTTTTAAGGTCATCTTTATAAGATTCCCAGTTAGTATTTTTAGGATTTCTGTAGAGATTAGTTATAGAATAACTTGATTCTAAGGTGAAGCTAATGTATTTATGGTCATCTCATTAGATACATGCCAATTTTTCACTTTGGTACTAATGAAAGGAGTACCTAGGGTGATATCGATAACTTCCTCTCGAATTTTATTAGAAAACGTAGGAGTGTTACCATTATTCAGAATTTGTAAATCTGAAGTGATTATAAATTCTATAAGTTTCTCACCTCTGATATTAATGTCTTTACTCCCCCATACAATGTGGTGTGCGTTGGCATCAATACCAGTGATGAGTTGTTCCTTTTTGTCTCTCACCATGTTAATAAGTTTAACAAACTCCTCAGCAGGTGGAGGTTCAGGTGAATCATAAGGAAAGTAAGCAGAGGTAAATATAACATCCCTCTGTTTTTCCTTATCATTAAACATAACATTAATTGCTACCAAATCAGTGGTGCAATATTCAGTTAGAGTAAAATACTTAATATTCTTTTTAATAAATATACAAGTACGTGGTTTATTGTTAGAACATGCAATGATAGTTCCCCCAATATTTCCTAATCCTCTAACCTTATCCTTGTAACACCAAGGTTCCTGAATGAGGACGATCTCTACAGCTTCTTCTAAGATGAATTTGCAAAGTGTAGCGGTTGCTGCCTTGCTGTGCTGTATATTTACTTGAATAATCTTCATAGTTTAAAATACCCTTGAATATATTTTACTAAAATCTATTTAATGCCAAATACTTTATATTCTGTAGAACCCGAATGTATTGCCAAAATAAAACCTTTAATATCTTAAAAATATTTTGTCTTTAGGTTTCAATCTTTTTGTAATAGCGAATAATCAATATAATTTCTAATAAATATCATAATCTATCTAAGAAGTGATTCAGTAACAGATTATACTGCGACCCCTGTGTTTGAGATTAGGCGGAGGTTCCTTGAGAAAGATTTTAGATCTAATAGTTACTTCTGGAACGTGCACGGGATTTGCACGTGACCAATGAGAAGTTCCTCAAACGATTTAAAGCATACTTTCTTTTAAAATGATTTTTTTCTTTAAAAATATTACTTAGTGAACATTTGTTTTAAACAGCAGAAATCTTTATATTTCTTTGTAATTTAAAATATCTGCTGAAAATAAACAAAAAAAATCCCGTTTCTGACAAAAGTATTGAAGTTCGCATTAAATTACTGAAACAGCTTTACCTTCAAATAGTTTTAATGATATTTAATCCCTAACAAATACATTTCAATATTTATAATTTCGAATGTTTGATTTTTGGAATTTTTTGGAATTTTCTGGCACTAATTTACTGACAAGAAACTAATTTAAATTGTAAATATAAAAGTTAGATTGGTACTAATTGTTACAGTAGAGCATCGAATATCCGAAATAAATGCAGCGGGGGGTGGGAGGATTAGTCTGATATTTCGTAGGATAACTAATATTTCGGATAGCCGATCATTTACAAAAAAATTGTTCCAGTAACATTTCCGCATACCATAGCAGTGATGCGTAATTTGTTTGCCTGAAAACCAGGTGCTAACATTTAATTCTTAGAAACTAGGGATTTTGTTGGCATTTTCTTCCAATACAGACCAGTTTCGTCTGCGTTGTAGACTTTGGTTTTTTTTGTAACCCTCGTTATAAATATTTTATTTAAAAGACACTTTAAAATGTGCGGCTACTTCAGTATCAGCCGACAGTTTTTAATTAATTTTTTAATGTTTTGTCTACTGGAACGCCTTCGGTTAACCGATATTTCGATTGATTGGTATTCGGATAATCGATGCTCTACAATATATGTGCACATTACGTTTCATGAAGTCATCAGAGCAAACAGACAGACAAAGTGACTTTATCAGCATCATTCATCTTTCTAGCATTTGGAATAAAAATGCATATAATTCAAAAAAGAAAAAAAATTATTTACGATTTTTAACAGATGTAAGATACAAGGTTATTTAAGAAAGAAGGTTAGCTCCGCAGCGTAAACGGTTTCTATTGGCTAACGCAATGACGTCACCTGGATGGAAGGTTGGATTGCAGAGCACTCGGATTTTTAGTGTAATACCCAATAACTATTTCTAACTCAAATTAACTGTTTTGAAGTATTTAAATTTTCTCCCGATTTAAATATTATTTTTTGTGAATCACTTACGACAGTGGCGTACCTAGTACTTTTGCCGCCCGGGGCGGTCTTCAATTTGCCGCCCTTTCAAAGTCAATGAAATGGTGGTTTTTATAAATTAATAAATATAAATAAGGGTCAATCCATATCAAGTGGTCCAAAAAAAAATTATTGGTTGCCTGACCACTTTCAAAAACAATTATTTTTTTGTGTGCTGTTACCCCTATGTTTGGACAGTTCAAAACCAACTATAGTAGAACCTCATTATAACGGACTAATAGGGGCTGAAGGTTGTCCGTTTTAATGAAAGTCCGGTTTATAACAAATAATTCTAATAGCGGTGTAATGCAGCAGGGTGTACAACAATGAAAGTACAATAGTTAGCTATAAAAAGTGTTTATTATATTCAAATAAAAAACACCCTTCAACATAGTAGGTTGAATTGAAAAAAATGTGTACATATACATTGCATTCATCTTTAGAACAAGAAGGTCCTGGGTTCATGTTGATTGCTTACATTCATTGGTTTGAAAAAATAATTTATTTTCTGCTGTGTTTGTTTGCTGCTTATTTTTTCAGTTAATAACTGACGGAGATAAGTGTTCATTATAAGCAAACACATTTTCATTTGCCGATTATTCAACCTATTGAATAACAAAATTTAAATGGTCTTTTACTTCGCTCACCTTAATTGTAGGCTGCCAATTTTTTTTAAAACTGTCCGTTTTAAGCGGGGTCCGTTATAATGGGTTCTACTGTATATTAAATTTTTATACAAAATGGTTTCAACATGGCGGCCATTTTTGTACTGCGGCGCAGGCCATTTTTACTATTTTTAAGCGTTTGCAGCAACTTTAATATCCCAGGTTTGGTACACCCTAGAACCATAAAATAAAAACAGTGAGCTTAAGCACCTTAAAGACTACAATTTTGATTCTGTACTTTTTTCTCTTAAAATGATTTTTTCTTCATAAATTTTGAGCTTAAAATTTCGCCATTGCGAAAAATCTCATTTTCAAGAATTATTTTTGGTGGCAAGGCAGCTTGTTTAAGGGTTCAAATCTATTTTGGGAAGTACATATGTACCAATAGTATTTGTAAAAAAATTTGGAGATATGAGACACAAGGCCTTTTTTTTTTTTTCAGGAGGATCGTTAATAAGCTTTTTTTTGTAAATTTAGCCAACTTAAGGCATGAATATTTCTGGTGGGCAGTTGTTTAAAATTCTGTAATTTCCACATATTAAGATACTATATAAGAGCTTTGAGATTCAACTGGTGTAGAAAATATGGCATTGTGAAAACCCAATAAAAATGCACGAATATGCTATTTGTGAAGCGACATTAATTTTTATTTTTTTGAGATTTTTGCATTACAGAATTCATAAACTCTCATAGTATAATATTAAAATGTATTACTACACACAAAATATATTCTTAAGTTGGTCTGGAAATTTTTTCGGGTTTTGAAGTTAGGAGACTTGTACATGTCTTAATAAGCTCTGATTTGTCAGCTTTTTGCTAAACTTTGTCAGTCTGCTAGGTGTTCTCGTGCATGAAGATTGCTTGCCATTTCCAATACTTGTGTAATGTAGTTTTTTTTTTTTATATAAACATGATCCAGTCACAAGTAAATTAAATGTCACAAGCCAATTTGATGAAAAGTATTATATTATTACACTGAAAAATAAATATCATGGGGTTCAAATTTTGTGACTTATCCTAAACAAAATAAAAGCTATGGTTGTAAACAGAATAAAATTAGGCCACAATTTGAAATAATAGGTCGGCAATTATTTAAACTCCTAGCTATTTACAAGAAATGATCTGTAATTAACTTACCAGTATCTCATTTTTTGATTAGAAGCATTGTAATATCTTCACATAATGCTGATGATATGTTATAAAGGCAACCGGTTATTGAGAAGAACTCGGATTGACTACGCTTTCTGAGTACTTTTGACACATAAACCCACACTGGGTCCTCAGATATCTTGAAGCTGGTTTTTGGTCCATGTGAACCTGACATCGACATCCTTATTTTTTAAATTTATGTCTTCAATGAGTTTTAGCCACCACTGTTCGTCGTAAACACAGGCAACAATGTCACTGTTCTTAGAGTAAGCGTCACAGCTTTGGTGGTAATAGGATCGTTTTTATTTTCTGACTTGGATTTGGGGAAGTATCTCATCGTGCTTTCTGAAAGTGTAACAAATCGGTGGAATGACCGAGTTCCAGATAGTCGCTGACAGATGTCAAATCTTACTATCAGTTTCTCTTGTCGGTTGATTACTTCCTCTTTTTTCACGTATATATTTTTCACGAATATATATATATGTATCTGTATATATATATTTCACGTATAAACGCGATCCATGATTTTTTTGTGAGCAGTTCAGATACAAATCTTCATGAGTAAGAATTTGATTTGTGACAGTTCTTTGCAGACTCACTTTTGTCACCTCCCTCTTGGTAGTTCCACCGACACAATCACAAGCATTTTTCCCCGTGTGACGATGCAAAGAAGTTCCATTCTTCATCAAGGTCGAAATCTCTCTTGTGAATTAAGCAGAGATTAATGATTTTTTTTTTTTTGTTTTTATATTGGCTTGCAGCTCTATCTTATATACAAGTATATAACTTTTCCCATGCCAAGAAGACTTTTTTTCATATGAATCAGCAACTG
This sequence comes from Thereuonema tuberculata, assembly GCA_023159025.1. Classification (NCBI taxonomy): domain Eukaryota; kingdom Metazoa; phylum Arthropoda; class Chilopoda; order Scutigeromorpha; family Scutigeridae; genus Thereuonema; species Thereuonema tuberculata. The sequence goes on from JAFIDM010004365.1 coordinate 40,760, forward strand.
GGATTGGAATGTATGCACTGCTAACGTATCATGTTCTAGGTAATCACTAATAATACAAGCACTGCGGCTGTAAAGTTCACTGTCACATTTATAATAGTAAACCAAAGAGTGAACAGTTGCCTGATTGTTCACCCAGTGATGGCTTTGTATTTCAATTTGGATTATAAAAGTGTAATTTTCTGAAAAATCGGCTAGAATAATGGATTCGGACAGTTCATCTTTCTTCTCTCTTAGAAATTGAATTTGTACTTTAGAGATGCAGTGATGGTTTTTTTCAAGTCTCGTGCTTTTCAAGAAGAGACTTAAAGAATTCGTCTTTAGACAATGATCATTTCAGCTTTGTAAGTCACAGTCCACTGCTTGAAAGCTACATTATCTGGCATGGCATCACAATCTTCAAACAGTGGAAACATTTCAATGAGGCCTTACTGTCCTGAACATTGATCACAATTTCTCATCATACAATTGTAACTTTGCAAGTTACAAACAGGCATACCTTGTAGCGATAAATGTAAGATTGTAGTTCATAAGATACTTGATTCCATGCTACTTAGAAATGCATCTGACTTCAGAAGAAGCTCTAGAAATAAGCAACTCGTGATACTTGTCATCAAATTGGCTTGTGTCATTTAATTTACTTGTGACTGGATCATGTTTAAATAAGAAAAACTACATTACATAAGTATTGGAAATGTAAAGCATCTTCATGCATGAGAACACCTAGCAGACTGACAAAGTTTAGCAAAAAACTGACAAATCAGAGCTTATTAAGACATGCATAAATCTCCTAACTCAAAGGCAGAAAAAATTTCCAGACCAACTTAAGATTATATTTTGTGTATAGTAATACATATTAACGCAGTGTGTATTAATACATAATACATTATATTATGAGAGTCTATAGTATTCTGTCATGCAAAAATCACAAAAAAAAAAAATTAATATCGCTTCACAAATAGCATATTTGTGCATTTTTATTGGGTTTTCAAAATGCCATATTTTCTATACCAGTTGAATCTCTAAGTCAGAATTTTAATTCCAGTTAGCTCTTACATAGTACCTTAATATGTGGAAATTTCAGAATTTTAAATAACTGCCCTCCAGAAATATTCATGCCTTAAGTTGGGAAAATTTACAAAAAATACTTATTAGCGATCCTCCTAAAAAAAAGCCCTTGAGTCTCAAATCTCCAAAATTTTCTACAAATACTATGGTACACATGTACTTCCCAAAAAAATTTGAACCCTTAAAGAGGCTGCCTTGCCTCCAAAAAAAATTCTTGAAAATGAGATTTTTTTGCAATGGCAAGGAGAAATTTTCAACTCAAAATTTATGAAGAAGAAATCATTTTAAGAGAAAAGTGAAAAGGATCAAAATTGTAGCCTGTAATGTGCTTAAGGTCACAGTTTACATTAATGGTTCTAGGGTGTACCAAACATGAGATTTTAAAGTTGCTGCAAACGCTTAAAAAGGATAAAAATGGCATGCGCCGCAATACAAAAATAGCCGCCGTGTTGAAACCACTTTGTATAAAAATTTAATATTGTTGGTTTTGAACTGTCCAGAAATAGGGGTAACAGCACACAAAAAATAATAATGAAAGGCTGAGTGCAACAGTGGTGTAATCCTCTCCGAGATCGAAATAGAGTTAATTACGCCATCGGTTATCATTAACCTTGAACTATGTATTAGAACTGATATATACTTAGTAGAAACATTCTTAGTGAGTTTACAAATAAAATGAATGTAACAGAAACACATGAAAAACTGGCTTATGTCGACTTTGCAGTACAATATCTCAGTTCTTTAAAAAAGAGGGTTAGACCACTGTTGCGCTCAACCTTTCAATTGTTTTTCAAAATTGTGAAGCAACCAATGCTGGACCACTTCATATGGTCTGACCCATAAATAATTGTAATTGTATAGGTAGATGACTTTTTTACCATTGGATGCCATATTTAATTTACAAAACATATATCTAATTTACAAAAAAAAAATACCATTAAATATTTTTTATTTTATATTTATAAATAAATAATTTCATTTCTTTTGGATAAACAAACAAATTGTACACATATGTGTACATAAACATATTTATACATTTGCTCTTCTAACTTTCATAGTAGAAAAATCGTGTATAAGGCTCTCAAATTTTATATTATTTATAATTTCTTGTTCTATGGACAATATTGATTTGTAGTCTTAAATCACTCATTGTGGAACGAAGATAATTTTTTATCAACTTCAATTTGGAGAAGCTCCTTTCGCAACTAGCGACACTAATAGCAATTGCTAAAAAAATTCTTAGAAAAATTATAATGTTGGGTACAGAATTTTCAATCTATACTGTTGAAAAAATTTTAGTAGATCAAGAGGGCCTTCCTCCCCGTTTTTCCAACGTTTTGCCTCTTCTTGTAGTGCAGGTACAGCCACAAAAACCTAGATCCTTTTTCTTTCAATATGGAACTGTTCTTTAGATCAATATCAATAAAGCCATTTATTCAAATTCTTCATTTAGTAGGTTACGTAATATTATACACGAATATTTTCTTGCAAGGACATGCAACTGATCAAAGCTTTCCTTTATTTCCATTATAATTCTATCCATAGATAAAAATATTTCTCTTCATATTTCTTGTTCTAAGGATAGCCCCACGTCTCGTAAATTTTCCCCACTCATATTTTTTCTCCTTCTAACTCGACGTTCAGTCGATATCTCAACTCTTCACAAATTGTTTTGGCTGCTCAGCATTTTGTATTAGCGCATCCCCTTGTTCCATGAAATGGGTTTGCAAAGAATTTAGTTTTATATGGCATTGATAAACATTAACTCTTTTTTTTGCAGGTATTTTTGCGCGTCATAAACTTCCAAAAGAACGAGTTCCCATAAATTGAGATAACATATAAAAGAAAAAGATTGCATTGAATTGAGTAATATTATAATATTAATATTAATTATAATATTAATAATCCAGCATTTGATCTCGTTTTAATATTTTCTTCTTCAGATCTCAATTTTTCCAAGGCGCTTAAAATGTAAAATGTTAACTACACTATTTATTTCTGAAGCTAATGAATCTGGGAGATAAAGGGTTAATGGAGAAATTTGAATATTTTCAAATTCTTATCGTAAATCTTAATAAGTTTCATGAAAATAGACGAATTTAAGTTATTTAAACATTTTAAATACGAATACGTACGTTTTATTATTATGTTATAATTTCTTAATCTTTATAATTCTGTGCGTTGATCATTGGATTTTTAAATTGAGTATTCAGCACGTTAAATTAATATAATATATTTAAACATTTCTTCAATTGGATAAGCGTAATATAACGAAAAACTAGCCGGGTACCGTCGCTTCGCTCTGGAACCCTTGCATCTATAACATTAAAAAAAAATTTTTTATTTATTTCGTAAATTAATACTGAGAATTGCAGAATATACGACTTCCCAGCCAGTTGTGGCCTTCTCCACTTAACTCAGGTGTATTCCGGGTTGGCGCCACACACCTGGGGTTGCCGCCGTTCACTTCATCGTCAGTTTGCAAGATTATTCCCTATCCCCTAAGAATTTCGAAAAATCCGGCCTTATTCATTGTCTACATCATAAAGGAAACCTCTGTGCAAAATTTCAGCTTTCTAGGTCCAAGGGTTTGGGGTGGGCGTTGATGAGTCAGTCAGTGAGCGAGTCAGCACTTTTCTTTTTCTATGTAGATTTTCATTAATTTTGTTTTCTCAACATCATTGATTAGTTCTTTATAGATTATATTTGGATCTGTTATTTTGTCATTTTCAACTCTTATCCGATTCGTTCTTTACATATTATTCCTGGTGTTCTGATATCATGTTTATTTATGAAAATATGATCTATATTTGTTTTCGTATTTCCATGAATTGTACAGTTGTTTCTTGTTGTTCCGTAAAGATGATTTTTGAAACCATTATTGCACATAAGTTTTATGCATTTCTGTACTGCATTGTTTTTATTCATTTTGAAAATATCTATATTTACGTCGCCAATCAGTATAGTTGGACAGTTGTTTAATATCTTTTCATTTCTTATGAATAGATTCTCTATTTTAGTAATCTATATTACTAAAATCTTTTATTTCTCTGTCTGTCTGTCTGGCGCAGTTTTCTGTGAGAATGAAAAATAGAAAGAATTTTTTCAATGAAACATCCGCGACAGGAATCGAACCTGCAACCTTCTGATCCGAAGTCAGACATCTTACCCATTAGGCCATGGGAACTACAACTCTCTTTATATTGCTTTTTTGACATATCTGTCAAAACTGAACTGACTTTGACTGAAAAGTAACAATCTATATTACTAAAATCTTTTATTTCTCTGTCTGTCTGTGTGTCTGTCTGTCTGTCTGTCCGGCGCAGTTTTCTGTGAGAATGAAAAATAGAAAGAAGTTTTTCAATAAAACATCCGCGACAGGAATCGAACCTGCAACCTTCTGATCCGAAGTCAGACATCTTACCCATTAGGCCATGGGAACTACAACTCTCTTCATATTGCTTTTTGACTTATCTGTCAAAACTGAACTGACTTTGACTGAAAAGTAACAATTGTAATTAAAAAGAAAGTCAAAAAAGAAAGACGCAGTATGTCATTAGGTAGAATACTGAGAAATCAGTATTTGTAACTTAAAAACCACTGAAAAGTATCAATTGGAATTGGATAAACGAGATGAACGAGAGTGTCGATAACATCAATCGAATGATAAGTCTAAGAATACAAGGAGAGACTACAGAGCATACAATACAAGTGCGAATAAAATTGACACTTCTGATAATCCATCACACGAACATCTTTATATGCCCAAGTGTCTGATCGCATTGAATCTCAGCAGAATTCCTCAACATCGTTTGTCATTGAAGATTGGATCTCCAATAATATTGTTGCGAAACATCAATCCCAAGTTTGCATACTGCAATGGAACTCAACTTAAATGCTGTTCATTCGATAATGATCTCATAGAAACCGAAATTATAACAGAACTCACAAAGGAGATTTTGTTTTCATCCATAGGATGTCTATGGAACCATGCGGTAATCTACTTCCATTCACTTTCACAAGAAAACAATTTCCGATCAGACCTTCTTATGCGATAATTATCAATAAAGCTCAAGGACAAACTCTAAATAAAGTTGCCATATAATTGGAAAACGTTGTCTTAACTCACATACAACTTTAGGTCTTTGAGTCACAATTCAACAGAATTTGGTTATCTTCACTCTAAAGAATACTCACAATCAATTTGTTGCGAAGAATTTCGTATACAAGCTATGATCTTCATTTATCATCTATATCAACTAATGTCCATCTGAAATCTCTTCTTCAAATATCTATATCGAACAATCTGATGGCCTAGCTAATAGATATAGATAATTTTCACTATTTGTAACGCAAAAACCACTGAAAAGTATCAATTGGAATTGGATAAAAAAGAACAGAAAAAAAAATAATCACTATTTCTATTAGGTAGAATACTGAAAAATCGCTATTTGTTACTCAAAAACAATCACTATTTCTAACTCAAAAACCACTGTAAAGTATCAATGGAAATAAAAAAAAGAGACTCAAGAAAGAAAGAAGCACTTTTTCTATTAAGTAGAATACTGAAAGTTCACTATTTGTAGCTCAAAAGCGACTGAAAATTGTATCTATATTACGAAAATCTTTTATTTCTCTTTCGGTCTGGTGCAATTATTGTAATTTACAAAAATAGAAATAATTTCTACAAGTTATCTACTGGAATCCAACATGCAACCTTCTGCTCCGAAGTTAGACGTCTTAGGCATTAGACCACAAGGATTACATTCTAATCTCTATAAAAAATAAAAATATATCACAGATATATGATTCACACGCTGATTCTAAAAGCAGTCGTGAATTGAGAGAATATATATACATCAAAAATTAAAATTAAAAAAAACTTTAAAAAAATTTTAGTTTTATTTTACTTGATGTAATTTGTGTGTGTGTGTTTTTTTAATAAATAACAAATTGTTTTCCGTTACATACGCGAGGCTTCCGGAGCGAAGCGACGGGTAGCCGACTAGTTGTAATTAATAAGAAAGTCAAAAAAGAAAGAAGCAGTACTTCATTAGGAAGCATACTAAGAAATCACTATTTGTAACTTAAAAAACACTGAAAAGTATCAATTAGAATGAAAAAAAGAGTCAAGAAATAAAAGAAGCAGTATTTCCATTAGGTATAATACTGAAAAATCACTATTTGTAACTCAAAACTACTGAAAAGTATCACTTGGAATAAAAAAGGAGAGTCAAGAAAGAAAGAAGCAGTATTTCTATTAAGCAGAATACTGAAAAATCACTATTTGTAACTCAAAAACCATCATTATTTGTAACTCAAGAACCTCTCAAAAGTATCAATTGGAAAAAAAAGAGAGTCAAGAAAGAAAGAAGCACTATTTCTATAGGTAGATTACTAAAAAATCACTTTTTGTAACTCATAAAGCTAGAATCACATCAAAGTCAAAAAAACTAAATGATAAATATGCGGCTCATCAATCAAGATGAACGAGACTTTCGATAACATCAATCGAATGATAAGTCTAAGAATACAAGGAGAGACTGCAGAGCATACAATACAAGTGCGAATAAAATTAACACTTCTGATAATCCACCACACGAACATCTTTATCTGCCCGAGTACCTGAACGCATTGAATCTCAGCGGTATTCCTCAACATCGTTTGTCATTGAAGATTGGATCTCCAATAATATTGTTGCGAAACATCAATCCTAAGTTTGCATACTGTAATGGAACTCAACTTAAATGCCGTTCATTCGATAATGATCTCATAGAAGCCGAAATTATAACAGGAACTCACAAAGGAGATTTTGTTTTCATCCATAGGATGTCTATGAAACCAAACGATAATCTACTTCTATTAATTTTCACAAGAGAGCAATTTCCGATCAGGCCTTCTTACACGATGTTTATCAATAAAGCTCAAGGACAGACTCTATTAAAATTGCCATCTATTTGGAGAACGTTGTCTTCACTCACGCACAACTTTATGCCTTTGAGTCACAAGTCGTCAGAATTTGGTTATCTTCACTCGAAAGAATAGTCACAATCAATTCGTTGCCAAGAATTTCGTATACAAGCTACGATCTTCATTCATAATCTATATTAACAAACATCCATCTAAACTATCTCTTCTCTCAAATATCTATTTCAATCAATTTGCACACGGGTAATGGTTGTAATTAAGAAAAGAGATTCAAGAAAGAAAGAAGCACTATTTCTATAAGATAGAATACTGAAAAATCACTATTTGCAACTTAAAAACCAACGTTCTTTGTAACTCAAAAACCACTGAAAAGTATATCTATATTACTAAAAGCTTTTATTTCTCTGCCTGTCTGGTGCAATTGTTGTAATTTGTGAAAATAGAAATAATTTCTACAAATTCACTACAGTAATCGAACATGCAACCATTGCTCCGAAGTTAGACGTCTTAGCCATTAAAACACGAGGAGTACATTTTAATCTCCATAAAAAATAAAAATATATCATAGATATATGATTCACACGCTGGTTCTACAAGCAGTCGTGGATTGACAGAATAAAAACATCTGAAATTAAATTTTAAAAAAAAAAAACTTTTGAAAAATTTCAGTTTAAGTTTACTTGATGTAATTTCTGTGTGTGTGTTTTATTAGTAAATAAAAATTTGTTTTCCGTTACATATACGGAGGCTTCCGGAGCGAAGCGACGGGTAGCCGACTAGTATTTTAGTAATTTGTAATTTAACATTTTGCTTACAGAATGACAGACAGAATAACGTTTTTATAATATATAATAATAATAGCCGGGTATCGTCGCTTCGCTCCGGAACCCTTGCATATATAGCATTGAAAAGTCAAACTTTATTTATTTAGCAAATTAATGTTGCGATCGTCGGAGAATATATAACTTCCCAGCCTGTTGTGGCTTCTCCGAATAACTCGGATGTATTGCGGGTCGGCGTCACACACCAAAAATTCACATTTTTGCATGTATCTTGCAAACGCTGAAGCGTTTGTGAATAAGTGATATATCGTTCGATAGAACTTTCAAATACCAACATTTTCTCATTTAATGTTGTCTTCTATCTTTTATACTTTTCGTTTAAATTGAGAAAAAGTCAAAATTTGACCCTTTAAAAGGCGCCATCTTGGAAACCAAAAACTTTTTT
>JAFIDM010004366.1:24805-44376 GCA_023159025.1 Thereuonema tuberculata
AAGCAAATCAAATATGGCAACACCACAAAATCAGCAGTGGCTGAACGTTTTTACATAAGTAAGAACCACAATATGAGGAGCTTAGTTTCGAAACCCGCCATCTCCAAAAATTGCAAATTCCAAGGCAGTGGGGTTTTAGCTAAGTTCAAATTAAAACCCTTCGTTTGCATACAGTTTAACTTCAAAAACCGCCATAACACTGTATTGCGATGTGATTTCTATACAAGTGCTGTTTCAAAGCCCGCCATGTCCAATGCAAATGCATTATCAAATCTATTTTCCGAAAATTTTAATTTTGGAGAAGGCAGGTTTTGAAACTAAGCTCCTCATATCACCTTTGATGAAGCACCGCAGGATAATAAGAGAAGCTATAGAAATAATCAAGACATCTCAGAATTTCAATAAAGAAGACAGCTATGCAATACCAAGATCCTGGTTACGACACTGAAGAAATTATCCAAAAGCCTCGATATACTACCCACAATTCATCATGATTCTATAAGATTTGAAGAGAAGTCTGGGCTATTACCCAGAAACCTTCAAGCCCCCCCTAACGCAGCAAGTTCCCACTTAGGAAATTAATCCAGAAGTCTTAGAGGTGTTTATAACCTCTGCCTGAAGAGAAAGGAAGCCACTTGTGTAATAAATACCAAGCTCTGAAGATGTCTCTGATAGCTAGAGAGGAAACGTTAGCAAAGAAGTTTTCCTTTTAAGATCTGGTGCCACCCGGACAACCAAGAAGATACACTTGAAAAGGATCCCATTAATCATTTCAGATCTAACTTAGAGAACAAAACACCTTATTAATTCTTTTTTGTAAGTGACTACCTTTCTTAATAAAATTCAAACTGGTTCTTGAAAACTTCAGGGATACTTAAAAAAAAATCCACGTTGTGAAATGATGAATTGAGGAATGGTGAAGTCCTTTAAGAAGTAATGGAAATAGATATGAATATTATGAACTCCATTACAGTTGCAATTTTTCGTGCTTTAATCATATTCACCAAACAAAAATTTTAAGTCGACGCACCTGCTTATATACTGAATAACTTAATTTATTAAATAACGACTACAGTTTCAAGTACATATGTTGAGTACCCATCTTCAAGTTCTCTTAAATTTATTTTCTTATTATTTTCTTATTTATTTATCTTTATTTTCTCTTGAAGATGGGGTACTCAACATATGTACTTGAAACTATAGTCGTTATTTAATAAATTAAGTTATTTAGTATATAAGCAGGTGTGTTGGCTTAATTTTTGTTTGGTGATTATGAACTCCATGTTTGTTTGTTTTTTACTATTGTCTTTCAAACACTGTAAATTACTTCTTTTAATAATTTATTAAAAGAAAATGTTTTTACATATAAAAATAAATGTATGGAATATCTGTAAGCTTACTTTCATAATTAGAGAAAATAACAATTATAAAATTAAATAACTTTGTATCTTTCCCATTTTCTCTGAGTTAAGCAATAAACATGGGACGTTGACGATTCAATAAAGTTCTGCCTGAATTAAAAGTTATAATTCGTAGTCAAAGTTATGTATAGGCTTTTCCTTAGTTAATATCTTCAATAAAGAAAAGCAAAAGAAACTGATGCTGACTCTTGAGGACAGATAAAGACAATTTACCAAAAAACAAACAAACAAACAACAAACCTATTAGGTTAGTAATGATGATGTGAAACAATAATAATAAATTGATGAATTGCGGCTTAAGGGAAAGAAAAAAAATGTTTTAGCTAACATATCCTGCTAATTCCAGATTTAAATTGTCAGTGATACTTGAAACAAGTTTAAAATTTACACATTATCAATATGTGATTCCTTGAGATCAAATCTCTTTAAACCGACTATATTTAACATAGTCAATTTAGATAAAAGCTCTTATAGTTTTAGATTTGAATCTTTCATTTCCATCTTCCCTTGTTAGTTTGAGAAAGTTGTATTTGAAATTAATAAAAGGGCGGATTCTAAATATATTTTACATTATTTTAAAGGAGTTGGCAGATCTGAAACACGCCCACAATAAGTTGAAGAAAGTACTACAAGATAAAACTACTGAATTGGGTCACGCTATCCGACGGGCAGAGCAGTATGAATCAGAAGTGAAAAAACTCAGAGCCAGGGTTGAAGAACTCAAGAAAGAACTTGCTGCAGCTGAAGACGAGGTCGGTATATCCAAACTATTTCTTTGGTTATTATGTCATGCTAGCATTCATAGAAGCTGTTGGGAAATGGTGTTTTCGTTAATACGACTTTATACTAATGACATCTTAAATTCTTCTATATGTATATCACAAACTTTATAAAAACTCCAAAAACACTGCACCACAGACCAATATTTTGTCTTATTTTTCAAAGACAATTTTTATTTTCCTTCCTTCCTTTTATCGAATTTGGCCAACTAGGGACCACGTAACTAGCTCAACCTGACAATGTCAGAGCGAGGCTAGTGAAATTCAAGAAAGGTGGGACGAGAATTATACCCTGTCCCACCTTTCCCACCTTTTTTATTTATAATAAATAATTTTTATTTTATTTATTTGTTTATTATGTTATCAAAAACCTTGAGGAAGTCTTTGAAAAATAAGACGAAATATTGGTCTGTGGTGCAGTGTTTTTGGAGTTTTTATAAAGTTTGGGTATACTAATGACGTTTAATAAACATTTGGATTATAATATTTTGATTGATTTATGTAATTTAGAGATTTTTTAATTTAATGATTATAATGACAACAATGATAAATATTATTAAATAAAATAAAATCATTAAATCATGTTTAGAGACACTGAAATTTTACGACTCGCGAAAAACACGAAAAATTTAAGAACTCAAGATATAGTTGGAGACGTGCTTTTATGTAAGTTCACTCATATTTAGATTAGTTTTCAAGAATTAAGTATTCGCGAATTTTTATTCCGATCGTGCAATATGACTCCAACCATGAATTTCTGCTTCTACTCAAAGAAATTTACGAATTTCTAGGGAAAAAATTTTGATCGTAGTTCGAGGTCAAGGGATTTTATCAGATCGACAAATTCCTAGAATTAAGGCCTCCTGATTGGTCCCTTACCAAAGGCGGACCTCATTGAAATGGGTGTTTGCCCTGAAAATCCTCCACTTCTGTATATAAACCTCTGTTTCTCTAAATGCAATCAGAAAGTAGCAGACAAGACTTGGGTTGCGAGTAAATATAAAAAAATCAGTTTGTGATATAAAGTAAGTTTAGATGAAAGAATAAAACAATGATCCCAAGACGGAATGAAGAGGTCGGGAAATATTATGTTGAACACTTTCTGCAAGAAGCAAGTTGCTTGGGAAACCTCTGATGCTGTAAAAAAACACATTGGAAGCAGAGGCCACATGCAATCAACAAAAGAGCGGAAGCAACAAAGGACAATGTTCGAGGCTGTCGAAGATGCAAAAGATGCCAAGGTAAGTCATTACCACATTTTGTTATTTTTGTAATTTGTACTCTTGCATTACTCGAGCGTACAAAGGGATAAAGTAAAATCGGGTTTGGGTAAGTTACTTTTAAAAAGTAACTGAGTTAGAGTTAGTTTAACAACCAAAAAAACAAAAACAAAATTCTGTTAAAAGCTTACTATATATGTTGTCCACATCCAGTGCTGGGCACATAGTGAATCTTGTTGGTATGGTGCTGAAAGATGGTTTGTCTTCCTAAACCAACTTGTGGCCTCCATAAAGCAGACTTTTTTTCATGCCAGAAGAAACGCTATCCCTTCATACTTTTCCTGCAGGAGAGAGGTTCCAAGGCTGAATTGTTCCCTATTCCTGTCCCGACATGGTGGAATTCTTGGTTGAAAGCAGTTCAGCGACTGGCAGACAACTGGGACATCCTTTTCGAGTTCCTCCAATGCTGGTAACGACTCCTTCAGCTGTGCATCCAAGCACCTCTAGGATCTTGGCGACGATGAATTGCAGATGCTACGTTTTCAGGCTCTCTTCATGAAGTCACTAGCTTCGATGCTACAGCCAGTGTTGGTGAGAGTGGAAACCCATTCCAAACCAATTGCTGCAGAGGTATATCCAAAGCTGCAGAATTTGAAAAGACGTCTACAAGTAAATCCTTGGGGAAACCTTCACCAATAGAGTGGAGGAGGGGCTGAATGCCCTCAAAGACAATTTTAGGGGCAACGGAGGAAATAAAGAAGACTGCGAGTAATATGCACACGGAAATAGACAAACTTATGATGGGGGATAAAGGTTTCTGAAGCCTGTGACGGATCTTTTCTACGTGGTCTCGCAGGCAGCCCTAGGAGACAAGCTGAAGGCTCTTTTCAGCAAAATACTAACATTGAAGGATATTTCTAGTGAAGAAGGGGAACACGCATACATGGAATTTCAAGAAACTATAAAGAACAATCCAGAAATCTTGGTGGAAGACGCTCTTGAGGCAATCTTTTGTTTATAGTGCCTGAGAGCACTTTGGGTTTCAGTATCAAATGTAAACTATGAAAGGTTCTTTTCTACATTTTCCTGTGTTTTTGCTGACCATAGGACAAATTACATCTTGACTAACTTGGAACTGTTGTCGGCACGCAATTATGAATTTAAGCAATGAGAGTTTGTAAGATTTGATAACATTTTTGCATTTTTTGTTTGCAGTATTGTACAGATAATTTTTTTGGGACACTTCACATGTATTTGGATTATTGTTTTGTGTTTAAAATCTCAAAATCTGAAAATTCTGCATGTTTTTTTTAGCTCAAGATGACTTCAATACCCAAGAATTTTTCTTTTCAATCAATAATTGTTCCATTTTACTCAAGATTTTTTTTCTTTTTACTCGAGAATTTTTATCTCTGTTACTCAAGAAATTAAGTACTTTTTATTCAAGAAATTTAAGTGTCTCTAATCATGATATATGTATACAGTCAAACCCCGCTATAGTGAACACGGCTTATAATGAACTCCCGGATATAATGAACAAAATGTTTGGTCCCTTGCCATGCAATGCACATATAACGGAACAGATATAGTGAACTCCCAGTTATAGTGAACCGAAATTTCGGTCCCTTGAAGTTCACTATAGCGGGGTTTGACTGTAGTCTTACCAAATTTAAGAAGAATTCGATAAAATTAGTCTTTGTCATATTAGTTTAAAATTGATTAAAACACAAACAAACTAAAATCAGAAATAAAACAATTACTACATAGAAACGCAATATATTTCTTCATCTTCGTTACTCCTTAAATAACGATATTTGGAATAACCTAACCGGTTATTATTCGTCGGGTTGAAAAAAAGAAATAAAATATTTCTTACTACAGGATTACATTGGAATAAGGTAAACAACCCTAAACAATACAAGTATGAAATTATAATTGAAACATGTTAAACACGAGATGATATATAATTTACAAAATAATTATTAATTGGCAATCAATCAATTAAGATATATTACATGTTTACAGTACAAATATATTGTTGGTATTACAATGAATAACCATAATCAACACGCAAACTTAAATAATAGATATGAGATGGCATACTTTGGTATTATAAATTAATTCATTTTTAGTTTTTTCTTTATTAAATACTTTCCAGTGAATTAATCTTTGATAATTCACAAATTTGATACTTAATATATTACTTATTTTGTAATTTTATTGCATTGAACATTGATTTTCCTTAATATATAGGTTGATAGTGCCACTAATAATATTCGAAAACTTCAGCGTACAAATGATGAATTGCAAGAACAAGTTGATAGTTTTCAAGTACAAGTGGAGCATTTACAAACAAGGTACCTACACGAATTTCTCTCATTTCTAACAAAAACAAACTTCTTTTCTCGTTGCATTACATTTTTGAACAGCTTATTTATATCTATCTGCATAGAATGTAATGTTCTGGGATCAGTGTAACTTAACACTTAGCGGGATAAAGCTAGGTAATATGAAAATAATATTACCGTTAAATTTTGTAAATTATCTTTAAATTGGGGAAATATTTTTCAGAAAAAAAAAAAGAAATAATATGTTTCCCCAAACCTGATAATTTTTTGTTGGAGGATTTTAATGCAGGTTACCTCCCTCACTTCTCCCAATAGGGGTCGTGGGAAGAAACTCAAGGACTGTTGGGGGATTTTAGGATGAGGTGATCAGCCCATTGCCCATCTTATGCAGGAGGAAACTGCACGGCTCCTGTTAACATGAGGTGGAACCAGTTAAGTCCTTCCCGTGCAGCTCTGGGATTCAAAGTGAAAACTACAGAAAGCCAATTACAATTTCCTTTCTATTACTTCCTTTTGCTTTTTAGTTCTTGTTAGTTAAATAAGAAGTAATTACTTGGTTAACTTTTAATCAATTGTTTATGTTTAGCAGGTTGAATTTATTTCTGTTTTGAAATTTTCACATTTTTACTGATAATCTGTGTTAATTTTGAGAGAGAATGGTGCTTTCTTAGCTAACAATGATCTTATTATTAATTTTTTATAGAATTAATTGAAATAATTACTATGTTTAACTGTATTTAAGAAATAATGAATAAATTAAGATCAACACACATACACTATCCCAATATAAATATAATAGAAAAAATCATCATATTTCCCAACTTGATTAAAACTAGCATTCTGAATGTCCATATTAACTTATGTCATAGACATATTGTTGAAAAACTGCATCAGTTAATGATTCAGTGAATAATTTTGCTTATAATTGTTAATATACAGCAAGGTGATTCTAAAACGGTTAACTGTGTGCCATCTACGATTTTATTGATTCCGGGAGTGTCACTACTGCTTCCATAATTTGGGCTTTAAGGTAAAATTCTCAACGGAAATAAGCAGTGAAGTGATGAAAGTCAATGAAAGAGAACAGTGATCATGTGTTATAGGATATTAAATTCCGAGTTATTCAACTCTACAGATGTAAAAGATAGCGATTGCATTCTTACTTTTTCTACTTTTTTATATGATGTGTTGTGGTGCGTAACAGCATTGCCTTGAGCTGTTTACAACTAGGAGTAAAAGTTATTTGCATACCTGTAAGATATTTGTGCATTTATGTTTTTTTTAGCAAGGATGTTTAAATAAGGTTCGTAGGTACTTATGTACTATCGGGGCCCATTTTTTTTTAATCGATTTCTGGTGTTTCATTAATTTTCTTTTTTTTAAAAAAAAAAACCATGTAGTTGTCGTTATTTATGATACCACTGGTCATTTCAAAATGGAAAGTATTTCCAAACGAAACATTCTGGAAAGGATCACACCTCAATTAACCTAACCTAGTGTTACTAAAATTTCAAATCACTCCTACTTTTTATACCACTAAATTTTATCTCCCTCATTCCCCTGATTTCTTCAGGTGATGATAGAGGATAAGAAATTAACTTGTCTTTCTCATAAATTCATGTGGATAACAAAAAGAACTAAACAAACATAAAAAACAACAATCCAGACATTTCATAACTTACCTAATACTAATAACAATAAATCCAAATCATTTATGAGGAAGAAGAGTAAATGTCTTGTCCTCTATCGTCACCTGAAGAAGTCTGTCGCTGAGGGAGATGAAATATCTTGTTTTAAATATTTCAAATATCATACTTTATGTAGGAGTTATCTGAAATTTTAGTAATGCTTGGTTATTTGAGTATAATGAAGAATTTTTTAACCTAGTGTTAATTAAAAGGAATTTTTTTTTTTATTTCCAAACGATATCAGGTAACACGTAAGTACCTCTTTTTATTACACATTTGGAGGGGTTTATGATTTAAAATACACAACAGAAATGGATTAAAAACATGGGTCCAGATAGTATGTAAGTACCGGCTGGTATAGTAGATATGTATCCATAAAAGATACGTATCTAAGTGGACTGGTATTGAAGAGAAATCATAAACAATACAGTGTAAGTTATTAGGGTCATTCTGCTTAGTAGTTGAACAGTTGAATAATGTTTTTGTGAGATGAGAGTACACATGAAATACTTTGAAGGAGGTGTATGGTAGGGATGAGAAGTGCTGCCAAGTAGGGATGTGCCGCAAGAAAATTCCGAGAGTCCATCTA
This sequence comes from Thereuonema tuberculata, assembly GCA_023159025.1. NCBI lineage: Eukaryota > Metazoa > Arthropoda > Chilopoda > Scutigeromorpha > Scutigeridae > Thereuonema > Thereuonema tuberculata. The sequence continues at coordinate 32,851 of JAFIDM010004366.1, forward strand.
ATCAATATTTAGCTTTACACTAGTCGAATGCTCATATCTAGAATAAAATCTAGATGTCAGATAACTTGGGCAAACAGAAATATGAACTACAAACTGATTCTAATAATGAAGGATAATACAGTATTAATTTGCTTTCAAATCAATTTAAATAAAATTTCTGAATATTTTTAAATGTTTAAAAATAGACTGTTATAACAAAGAATTGTTATAACAATAAAAGCACTAAAAAAAAGTTGGTTTGCCGAGGAATTTGAAGAACAAGGTTGCCGTGAGGATTCTAATTTTTCTGCTAATTTGATAGTGTCTGTGAAGTGAAAAAGGTTGAAAAGCCCTGATATGTGGGATGCGGAACTAATACTTCCCCATCACAAGCTTTTCAAATTGTTTAAGTGGATTTCTTTAGTAGAAGTAATAAAAAGAAATACGTGAAATGTATTTCCAAGATAAAATGTCTGCTATTTTTTATGTAAGGAATTGTTAACACAGTTTTCAGTCTTTTGGCTCGACTATTTTCAGTCCTCGAAAACTTGAAAACACCACATTAATGTATCTGTACTGTTGTTGAATCCATTTCAATTTTTGCAACTTATGTTTGCAACTGCTTCCATCAGATACTTATAAAGCTTGTGGCCTTCTGATTAAATAAATTCCTGTAATTGGAACGTTAGTTGTATGACCTATCATCTTGCAGATTTAATTTATAAAATATTTTTTTTTAATTACATTGTTAATGGTAGTAATTATTAATGCTGTACAAAGCCCGTTTGTGATATATGAAGTACTTGAGAATCATAAGGATAAGAAGCAACAAGTTTTGAAAAATTCTTTTTACAGATAATTAAAAAAAAAAAGTTACTGCAAAAGTGCTTAAGGGCGATATATTTTGATTAAAGGTTTGTATCCTACAGCATAATATACGCCACTCCCCCTTTATACCATGAGTTTTCAGGGACGGCTGTCTTCCATGTTATAAAACCAACCATGCTTTTAACTGATGCAGACAATTTTTCTGCAATTCATTGAATCTCTCTGAATTCTGAATCTATACCAAATTAAATCAAACCATTTTTGCAATAGTTTCTGTGCAATTTTTTTTTTTGCAGGAATTTCTTTGTTCAGTAAGCATCATTTTTGCTTCTTAATCTCAGCACAAGGGTAAATGTCCTCTCTCGCAAACACTAGATTATTTGAATAAGCATAAATACAACTGTGCTGCGTTATACGATGCTTCAGAAAATTCAATTAAACTTATCCAAAAATAAAATTCTTAAAAAACTTTGGGAAAGTAGGGGTTCCCAAATCCACAGACTTCGGAAAATGTTTCATGTGTATTTTTATCTCCCAAAAATAAGGTAATTTTTCTTTGTTGTCTAGTTAGAATTGTTTTCATTAGATTGTGCTCGTCAGTGTTTCTGTTCTTCTCACGTAATATAGAAACAGGTCATATGAATTCTTTAAATTTTTGCAAGTATTTACCACTGATCTTTGCTATTCCATTTTTCTACAAACGTGGACATTCAAAGTTGTTGTTGTTGATTGATTCAGAGTTGGGGTTTTTGTCATAGAAACCAAGGCTGTGGAGTCAGAAACTGGAGCCGTGGAGTCATTTGTTTTGAGAGTTAGAGTTGGTGCTCTCAACTTTTAATTCTGTTTCTGTAAAATGAAGAGAAACAAGCAACTGATTTCCCCTTTCCCCCTGCTTTTGGAGGTGAAAAATATCTCCAATAATTCTAACGCCAGTTTTCATTGAAATTATTGAAGTTGACAATATTTTTGTTTGTATGTTTGTATTAAGGATATAAATTAGGGATGGATGGGACCCGATATTTCGGGAAATTTTCGGCAAAATTATAATCCCGTTTATCGGGCGGGATTTGCTTTACTTCGGGATTTCTTCGGGACGGGATTTCGCGATTTATTTAAATTCAACAAAAGGCTTAATAATGCTGGGATTATTAATCCTGGCAACTGAAAACTACAATAAATCATTGAGAAATACTCTGGACTATTTATTTTCCTTCTACCTCTCAATATTACATCAACAACAAAGTGTTTTCGTCATGGCGTTAGCGATCTACCGGCGAAACCAATAAACAACAGACGACGGCCTTCGTGATTTCGACTAGCGACAGACATAAAAATGTTTTTGTTTGTTATTATTATTGTCATCCATATCAAGTTTGAAAACCCGAACAACTATTTCCCATTTACTGAAGGAAGGACAATCCCGTCCCGATTTTCGGGAGGGAAAAAAAAATCCCGTCCCGTCCCGTCCCGATCTAAAAATCCAGTCCCGTCCATCCCTAATATAAATGCAGTGTGATTAATAGAGTCAGAGTTGTACATTATTACTGTGAGTTGAAGTTGAAAAGAAACAATATTTTCCGACTCCACAACCCTGCTTAGAGTTTTTGGTGCCGTTTTCTCTGTTGGGGAAAATGTAAATATTCTTCAGTGAAGTCCCAAAACTAAATCTCATAGTTTCATAATTTGCTCCAAAAAAATTATAAGAACTTAATGAAGCGTAACAATGCAATTTGTTGATGTTTTATTTCTAACATTTTATTTTTCCTCAAGACTTGTTGTTATATGAAAATTTTGAACTTATTGTTTCATTAAAATATTTTTCTAGTATAAGAATGTTAGGAAAATCTCAAAGAAGGGTAATGCTGGTCATTATTCATTCTAATGTTGTGATGAATAAAATAATAATATCGGTTTGTAGATATACAATTAAAGTTTAAAAAAAAAAGTCCTTGAAAATATTCATGACATGCAGAAGGTTTAGCTAAAGCCTTTATCAGCCTTGAATAATTTGAGATTTCAAATTAGATCTTCATACAGGAGTTTGGTAAAACTATACCAAGAGATACATTAAAGAAATCCTGGCAAGTGTAAAGTAAAATTAAAGCATTTGCTTTGATTTAAGAGTAGTAGGAATCAAAGTGTGGACAGTGAGTAATTGATTACATAATGTTAGACATCAGGCATTATGTTTTTAATTATTTAATGCTTTATTTAAAGATATGGAACAAGGACAGTCCTCTTCATTTTGTATGAAATTGAAAAAAAAAAAAAAAAATGGTTTGGCTAAAGACTGTAAGAAATGTACATAAATATAATCAATATATTAGCAAATCGTATATTGGTAAATACACGCTAGTCATCCAAGGAGTAAGACCAGTTGTTTTGCAATTTCACAAGCAAAGTTTAAAAAGAGAAAAAGAAAATGTTTCCTTTTAAAACCTAGGCATACAATCCCAAAATGTTTGAATGATTATAGTCAGTGCTATTTTTCCTTCCTTAGAATTAGATTTTCTTGTCTTCATTTACTTGTTAGTAATTTCATTAAATAAACAAAAATCTGTTATTCTGGAGCCATTAGAAGCTGTTTCAGCATTTTACAGCAAGCATAATCTTAACTTTTGAAATACTGTACCCTTTACAGCATCAGACAATCGCATCCTTTTTACCCCCTGCTGTTTCAAACTAGTGGCCCAATATGTGTTAAGTTTAAAGTGTTTTGTGATATGTCATTTAATTCTAGTTCCTATTCAAGTTTCATTTCAAAAAATACAAACTGAATTTGATCAGAAATGAAAACCCTTTAAGAAAACAAAAGAATAAAGCCTTTTTTGTTTTCAAAATGGTTTGTATTTTTTTTTTTTTTTTTAACTTAAGTTTTTTTAAAAGTAATAATACAAACTCTATCTTTATTGAACTACAAATAAGAGAAGTCTGTCTCGTTTTCATAGAATCAGAGAATAGAAAGACATTTTTAGCCATCAACCTGATCAACTTTTCAGTACTCTAGGCATAAAACTTTCCATCAAACAATAAAATTTTCTTTCACACTGTTATCGTATGTGCCATATTTCCTGTCTTAAGGCATTCCTACATTAATAAATGAGCTTAATAAAATGATTTTGATTGTTCTGGATATAATGACAGATTCAAGTTTCATCAACCACAATTTTTTGCTTGAAGAAAAAAATGAAAATAAAAGTGTTTATCTACATTTGTGCGGACTGCAGGAGTCCATTTCAATTCTCTGCTGAAGTCGAGGACTTTTCCACATTTATTTCTCTACCAGATGGACCCTAGGAAGTGAAAATGGGTACTGGGCTTCTTTCTAGAGTGAAAGGGTTAAAGGCAGGCTGGCTTCTGGCTGACCATTTGACCGACCATTCAACCTCAACCAGTCCCATTGGTCGAGAATTGCTGGAAGCCTAAATCTCCTGAGCACCCAAGGGCCTTTAGTAGTACAGCTTTGACCTTTTCTGTCTCCTTTTGAGGCTGATGTTGGACAAAGCAGGAAGGCAGACCAAGCCAGACATTTTTTAGTTGTTGGGTGGAAACTTGTGTGATCAGAGAATAGAAAAGTTGAGCCCTTGGTGTAAAACAAGTGTTGATCATCTTGATGATTAAGGAGAAAGTTGATTAGATTCCTGATAATAATTCCAATCCATTTTCACATTGTAGCTTCAACAATGACGGGCTTGTATTTTTACATTTTGAACAATCCTTGTATAAAGCTTTTAACTTATTATGTTTTCAGATTTTACTTCATCTATTTGTTACAAAACTTGTTTATTACTAAAAAACTCCAAACTTTACCAGCGATATTTCGCAGGGTTAATAAACAGAAAGGACTTGAAATTAATAAATTTGTAATGAAAAATTTCAAAAAAATATTATAAAACTGCATAACCCTTTATTTTTATTTTAATTTTTACCAGGATAATTGTTGAATAATGTGTTTGTTTTTAAATTTATTTTGTTTTAACCACGTTGAATAACAATTTTGATACCTTACTCTTTTGTTGTAATTGTATAGGACTTATAATTTGTTGTAACTGCCTTGGTTTTAAATTTTTTTCAAAATGTAGCCTGAAGAAGAAGGGATAGATTAAAAAAGTTTTTTAGTAAAAAACAAGTTTTATAATAAAGAGCAGTGAATTAGATTATTTTCATCTATTTGTGTTAATCCGAACCTCTTATTTTTGGCCCTTGGCCTGTAATAAGCTTGAGATCTCTTATTCTATATGTTTTTGGTTTTAGATTATATTTAATCTGATTTTAAACATTCATTTTTATAATATTAGGTTGAACCAAAAGTTGTTCAGTGATATGATTGTACAAATGAAAAAAAAAAATCCAAACAAACTTTCGGTTCAGACCCAATAAAAGGTTATTGAAAAAGAAAAAAAACTTTAGGAAAGCAGTTTAATTTGCAAATATGAGGAATTTGTGTATATTTGAATGTTTTTAGAATTATCACTCTTAATTCTTTTCCTATTAAAAATTACATTGATTCACACTAAAAAATTATAAGATTTGTATAAAAAACAAACTTATTGAAAAAGGTTTATACAGACATTAAAAAGTTCCCCGAAACTGTACAAGGAACTTTTTAATGTCTGTATAAACCTTTTTTAATAAAGTTTGTTTTTTATACAAATCTTATAACTTTTTAGTGTGAATCAGTGTAATTTTTAATAGGAAATTTTTGAAAAAAACACACGTTAAACAACTATTTTAATTGAACCTTAATTGTTTTGTATATTTATGTTATTTTTTAATTGCTCATATCTTTTCCATTAAGAACTTGTTTGACTGGGAAATATTGTATATATTCAGTACATTTTGTAGATTATAATAAGCTGGTCTAATAGACGAGTTAAACGAAGCATTTTTTGAAGTTGGTGTTTGTCTTAATTTTTACTTTGTTGACTTCTTAAATTAAGAACCTTAATGAGCATGAATGTTTGCCCTGGAATATTTTAGGTTAAGAAGTACCAATCACAGTTTACTAGCGTGCAGAGGTACTGCGGGTTTATTACAAGCAGACAATCTGAGCGAAGATGATAATACAGAATATTAACTTTGGACGGCAATTATGAAGAAATGTATTAAGCAGTGAAGTTCTTTTTTGTTTTCTTCTTCTTGAAACACAATGAAAATATCTCATATAATTATTAAAATTTATCAAAGCAGAAAAACCTTAATTTTGTGTATTTTTTTAGAATTTTTTTTTTTACATAATTTTTTTATTTTATTTTATTTTATTTTTATTGCTATTTATTCATAAAGATCTTTTTCTACTTAGTCATATTTTTGTATAACAGTTTTATTCTTTTTAAGATTCTTTTTCTTTTGTAAGTCTTAACTGTTTTCTTTGATGGATTTGAAATCGGGAAAGAAGGTTAGATTTTCTTACGAGTGAAGTCAGTATTTTATGGTATAATAAAATAATAAATTATACGAAACTCTACCTAACAATTAATAAATTGCTAAGCTCAATGAAAATTTCTGTGCTAAATTTTATTTTTTATTATTACATTATTTTATAGGGGTCGTTACGAAGTTATTAAAGTTGAATTATCTTGAAAAAAAGCAATCACTTCATACACAATTTTGAAAAGAATTTGGAAAAAAATAAATAAATTGTAGTATTTGTTTTTAGGATGTAAAACATAAAGGACTCTCTGCTAGGCTTTTGGGAATGTAATGATGTTAGGGTATATTTTATTTTGATACGATATAAGCCATTCCTTAAGATACAATAAGTTTATCTTTTTTAAAAAAAACCCCTAATGATCTTGTGTTTCCTAAATATTCACAGTCCACAAGAAGACATGATTTTGGGTTTGATTCCCTGCAAATAATTGAAGAAGTTTTCATTCCTCCAATCGTTTTTCTAGTTTACAATATATAATAATGGCATAATTGTTTGTGACGAGTTCTAGTATAATATTACATTGTTGTGAATGGAAGCAGTTATTTTCCTTATTAATATTTATTGTGTTACTAATATCTATCGTTCATCTCCGATTTCTGTGTTCTGTTGGCTATCAATCATATGGTCATATGTTCTTCTTCTACTAGATCGCAGTAACTGTGAATTTTTATATTTATAGCATTCGTTGTTGAAGTGACCTAATAGAAAGACAGCATACGCCAGCAATCTAATAGTGACGCACACAAATGTGCAATTGGCTGTAACTTTGTTTTTTCTTGGCACTAAAATTATTGTTTTCATGATTTTTAAAAAAAATAAAAACATACACACACACACACACACACACACACACACAAAAAAAAAAAAAAAAAAAACAACATTTGTATATCTGTTCAGAATGTGTTTACGATTCCTGGAACAAATCCGCTTCGGAGTTTTATATATCAAAAAATTATCTCATACAGAATTTGCATTCACAATATTTACAAGGAAAAGTAGCCTTTAGAAGGAAAAATATACATATTTTTTTTCATGTTCTTTGAGAAAATTTGTATGAAGTCGACTATTTTGTTGAGAGATCAAGTTCGATTCTTTCCTCATTCAAACACCATTATTTTATTCATTACCTTTTTATTTCATTATTTTCTGTCCACAGTTTATTTCTACTTTCTGGGATTTTGATAAAAACATTGATTTATCTTACTATTGTCTGATCGACGAAACCCCCATTTCAGTGTAGTAGTCTTTTTACATTTTGTAGAAATGTTTATAGATTATTTAAGAAAAACCTGCTCAAAAGATTATTGGGCTCTGTACATAATGTATTATGGCAGCATGTATTTTAGTTGTTGCAGTTGTCATTAGAAGTTAAAAAAAAAAAAAAAAAGCTTTTTATACAGTATTTTATTAGATATCTTGTCCTTTTTTTTTTATTTAAGGTGTTTATTAATCAGAAAATTACTATTGGTGAATCTATTAGAGTGATTATGGTTATAGATGGCAAATGGTGTGAAAATTTCTTAGCCGCTGTGTCTTCTGAAAAAAAGCAGTGTCTACTAGGAAAAAACGTATGGCCACATTATTTATTTATTACTATAATTTTTTTCTTTGCTGTGTAAAAGACTTTTCAGAATAATAACTTAAGATATGGAAATTAATTCTTCTTCTTTTTCTTTTTTTAATGTTGTGGGCAATATGCAATTTTTGATAAAAAACTATATGTGAAAATTTTTATTAAAAACAAATGTACATTAATGTCTGCCCATTTTGCCTATAATAGTGTTACCGAAATTATTTGAAAAATAGCAATGCTGCGGTCAAAAACGTTTTCTTTACAAGAAATCCAAGTGACAGTTGCAAATTAATTTGATAAGGAAAATATTCCTCTTGCATTTAATTGTCTAATACTTAATTATGTTCCTTTTAAAGTATTTTGATAATGACTTTTGAAATTATTTTCTTTTTATTTAAATTGGAAGTATGTTTTCTTCAGGGTATTACATTTGTTAACAGATTTTTTTTCTTATTAAAGCTGTACGAGTTGTAAAATATTGTTTTGAATAGAATTACTCTTTAGAATTACATATTTTGGAAATAAAGTATACGAATTATAAACGCAATTAATAAAAAGCAGTTGCAATTAAAAACAGTGTTGTAATAAATACTAATTGTAACGAAATATATAAAGAAGAGAAAATGAGTATAACAGGTTGACATGTTAAAAGGTTGAAACAGAGTGAGATCAAACTTCCGATTATTTCAAAACAACACATGTTTCATCTTTAGGGGAACTAATTCAAATACACAGACAACACAAAACAATTATTTAGATGTATGATAGCAGAAGGTTAATTGTAGTGGTGAATGGTTTGTCCATCTAACAGCATTCTATGTTTTCATCTGAATTATATCACAGATGAGCAAAATGTTCACCACTACGATATGATAGTCTTCCCTTCCTATATTGTAATGCTTGTTTTATGTTGTCCTATATGTTTGTGTTGTTCCCCTAAAGATGAAACGTACATAGTTCTGAAGCTGTTGGATGCTTGATCTAACTATGCTTCACTCTTAAATCATAACTGCATTCTACTCAATTTCTTTCCTTGAGAATGAAGTGTAATTTAAAGTTCATGTACGGCAATGTACACAGTTTTAGTAGCAACATCTTTTCACCTAAAATGATTTAAAAATACGAAATTTGAATGAATGTTTCTCCTTTTTGTTTTGTTGTTTTCTTCCTACTTGTGACTTTTGCAGCATTGTTTTAAAAGCTAATGTTAATAACAGTTAAAAAATAATTCATAAAAAGTCAAAGACAAATACATTACTACAACATAGAACTTTCCCATTGTAGCAGTAGTGTTGACGTTACTGTGGCCGCAGTTACTGGAAGTGAAGAGTTTCTGAGACTCAACCCATAGGATGGAAGTGTGGGTTACAAAGCTTTTAGCATCCGATCTCAAGCATTTTGTTATAATGTGAGAACTGATGATGATTCCAAATAGTATATGAAAGATCTCTTTCCTCTCATCTCCACCATGTGGGTTAAGTCCCTGAAATCCTTCATTTCCTATTCTAAATTTATTTTATTAAACAATACCCAACAACCTCAAAGGAACTAAGAAAATCAGTAATAACCACTATGCAACTTTATTCCTCCATCCATTACTGTAAAAATGTAACAAAATGTATAAAATAGCACTTAACTTTTGCTATGTTTATTTTAAGTTTTTATACAATAAGACAACATGAATAAGAAATACAGTGAGTAATTTTATGAATAGCCTAATATCGAGAAAGATGTTTATCTGTTAACTGGTTCACACAGAAAATGCATAATCATTCCTTTTATTTTTGTTTATAATGGAGGCAAATATGTTAAATTAATGATCAAATTTAATATGGGTACAGTTAAGTAAGAGTCATCACAAACAAACATAATAAAAAACATGAATACAATCAAAAAGGCCACTAAGCAATCGCTTAGTGTTTTGAAGCTAGTGACGAATTTCAAAAAATTTTCTCGAATTTATAAGGAACAGGATCACTTGGCTAAAGGAGATTAATGGTAATGGTGCTGACAGAAAGTGGAAAGTTCCACTCTCTGAAGTTGTTTTTCTAGTCCATACCTTGGAGCAGAAGCGATTATCCTATGGCGGTCTCTTGATGTAATGACTAGTACTGTTGCTGCCATTTTTGATAATCCAATAATGAGCCTTTTTTGGATTCCTGTTATTTTCGGACTCCACTATGACCAGAAGGATCACAAATTATCAAAGATGGCAACAACGGTGCCAGTCGTCGTATCCGAGACCGCCATAGAAGTAATCACCCTGCTCCAAGATATGGATGAGCCTAACGACTTCAGAGAACGGAACCTCCCACTTTACGTCAGCACTGCTACCATTGGTTTCCTGTAACATGTGACCCTGTTCTTTATAGATTCAAGAACATATTTAGATTCCTCACTCCTAGCTGAAAAAGCTTGAAAAAGCTAAGCAATTGCTTAGTGAAACTAGTTGTTTTTTAATTGTATTCATGTGTGTGATGGTTCATTCCATTATACAATTTAAGATGAATTGAACATAATTTCTAACTATGCCTTCTATCCATTGGGTTGGGTTTTTCCAATTGAAAAATCCTAAATCATATCAAACCATCGGGCTTTGTATTTCTATATCAATCGAATGTCTGAAATAGGACATTTAAGAAATAGTAATGGAATTTTTTTTTACTTTTCAAATAAATAATCCATTCACTAGCCGAAATTAGAAATTTTGATTACCGTTATAGGTTTTTTTTTTTTTCAAAATGCTTAACAATATTAACATCCATAAAATGTTCCAAGTTTGTTTTTGATATCAAGATGAGGTACACGAGCAGCGCACCAGAATAAATTGAACATGCAACTTCAGACTTATGTAATATAGGTTTAAGAAATTGTATAAAATACAAAAATAAAGTAGCCATATAATATTTAATTTATAAGGGTTTTCTGTATCAGTTAGAAAAAATAGCTCATGTAAAATCCTATTTCCATAACTTTTAAGTTATAATTCTGAATACTTGCTATATAATGAAAATACTGATTTGATCAATGAACAAATACATATATTTTAAATACTTTTTCAAATTTAAATAGTATATACAGCCATGATGATGTTTTTGATTATGACAGAAAAATAATTGTATATTGGTTAAATGATTTGCCGACATTTTATTTTCGTATGTTTGCAAATAAAAACTTAAAAACAGAAATAAAATACAATTAAATCTTTGAAGCATTTGTGTAAAAAATCTGCTTTTATTAAAGATCAAATGTGAAATAAAATTAGGTGCCATAGTTAATGGGAATATGAAATGTACTATTGTAAATTATTAAACAACTTGTTGAAACATATCACTCCATACCATGTTTAGGATTTTTTTATTTAATAACATTGTTTCACAAATATTTTAATTCCAAGGTATCAACTCAATTGACATTTTACTTTTAACGTTGCTTATGCTAATACACTTAACAATATGGTTAAGAGAGTTATGGCCGAGTGCACCAAACCTCAATTAACTTTGATGGCTGCATTGTGGACACATTAAATTAGTGAGGGTGCTGCTCCAGAAAAATTTAACCTTTGTTTTAAAATTGTGTGAAAGGAAACAAACATGTATAAAAAGAAATTTATCAAGTTTTTGAATAAATTTTCTTTTTATACATGTTTGTTTCCTTTCACACAATTTTAAAACAAAGGCTAAAATTTTTCTGGAGCAGCACCCCCCCCCCC
>JAFIDM010004367.1:0-27882 GCA_023159025.1 Thereuonema tuberculata
TGCGTAAATTATTTTAACATGAAAGGAATAAGCCAAACGCACAAGACTAAAATACAATAATTACAAATTAAAAAAGCTCACATAATCGAAGCTTATTCCTTATTGCTGATAAAGAATACGTTTGTCCTCTTCAAAGAAAAGAAATCAAGAATGCAAAACAAGAGCATTTGAGATGAAACAAACTGAATAAATTCATAAATGACTTAATTCAGGGTCTCCCTGCTTTATGCCCGTCAATCTTTTAACGCTGCATAGATCTGGCTGATGTAAATCAATGAGCCCAAAATGATAACCCATCGATCTTACGAAATTACGAAAGTATCGCTTGCTGTTCATAAGGTTCGTGTATCCGAAACCAACCCTCGAAACTCTTACAGCAATGCGCAGATTTTATATGTCTTGTCTTTATTTTTCCCGCCCAAAACAAATTACACTATGGTTATTCATCTATTGCAAAATAGAGGAAACAATAGGACTTAATTTCATTCATTTTGTTTTTTCGATATTTATAAAAAAAAAAAGGAGAGAGAGAGAGAGAGAGAGAGAAAAGCTTCAATTGGTGGTTTACAATTTTATTTTCGAAAAATTCTTCGAGACAAAAAAATATATATACTGGTATATATAGTAAAGCATTCATATAAAGCTTAATCATCCAGGCTTCGATTGGCTGTGATTAGTTGATGATAGGCCTAATATCAAGACAACGAAACTAAAACTTTTCCAATTGAAATTAAGACGAGTTGGAATCTTCTATCGTAGATGCAGAAGATCGATATCTAAGGAAACTATTCATTTTCTTTCTTTTCTTTCTTACTTTTTTTTTTTATTCTCTATCTTAAACCATCTTATTTTAGGTAATTCGAAGCAGTGACGAGTTCAAAATTTCATTTCGGGAAGAGCTTAGGGAAAAAGAAATATTGTTACTTTCTTTTTTTTTTTCATACAATGGCAGATTTTGGGGAAGGGTTTTTGAAACTACGACTAGAATTCAAGGATTATTCAATTGAAAATTGGTTTACTTTACAAAAACTAATTTAAAGAAAAATAAGTGAAATAATATTGATTCAAGAAAGGCTTAAAAAAAAGAAAACAAAAATACTATATTGCAAAGGGGCTATGTCCTGTTTCAGCAGAAATGCACTCGAGTTCAGCGATCTTTGAAATTCGGGCATTTATTAGATTTATATTAATAATAACAGATCTAACACACATAATGTGTTGTAATATGTATATGTATAGTAATAGTTTTATATATATAAAATAAATTTAACAAGCAAGGTGACAATAGATACAGTAAAACCCCGTTATTACGCTCCCGCTTATAGCACTATCCCGTTCTTAACGCTCCTTTTGTACGGTCCCTGGAATTTTCTATATAACTCTCTATACTTTTACCCTCTTATAACGCTTCAAATCCCGCTTGTAGCGCTTTTTTATATCGGAAATTTTGTATCGAAAAGAAATGTAACACTGTAACGATTCTTTTCTTTCCCTGGTAGGAGGGAATCTTCGAACTCTTTGAAGCGGAAATCCCTTTCTATAAGTGAAAAATTGCAAATTCTTCGTAAGTACGACGAGAATTCTACACTAAATCAGAAGGTTTTCGCAGAATCTAAGAATTCCCTGATCCAGTCTGAGAACAATAATAAAAAATAAGAATGGAATTATCAATTCAGCGAAGGATGGTTGCAAACGTAAAAAAGTAGTGTAGAAAATGTGAAGATGCCGAGGAAATTCTAATTGAATGGATTCATCAGTCCCGGGATGCATCAGTGCCATTAAATGACCCAATCATTCAAGAAAAGGCGCGTGAAATAGCGGGCAGTGCACTAAAACTGCTCCGAAAATATATTTGTATTGCTCCTAGTGGAGTATCAATTGATGTTAATAGTTTCTTGAACCGCATTGAAAATGTCGTAATTTATGACAGTAGCATACACACACGGCAAACCACAATCAAAGATTTTTTTAATAGGAAATAAGCTCACATTTGCACTATATCTATTTCAGAATCAAGTATCTTTCCTGTAAAATGGTGTCTAAATGTTTCCCCATCATATAAATCATTCCCCGTTTATAGCGCTATCCCGCTTATTACGCTTGTAGGTCACGGTCCCTTGACGAGCGTAATAACGGGGTTTTACTGTATTTAAAACCAGAAAATAATAATCTAGAATAAATTACTAGATTATTAGATTATTAAATTTAGAAAACTTTAGGATGTAGTCTTTTGCCTGCCGAAAAGAAACGCTGCGCTGCAGACTATAATCCGTTTGGATATATCTACAAAATGAATCTAGGTTTCATATTTAAAATGTTTTTTTTTGTAGGTGAACATAAAGCCCAAATTAGTTCAATTATAAATTAAGATCGAATTAGATTATGTCAACTAAAAGAAATATGGTTTTATTTTTGAAATTTTTCTTATGTTTTCCGTTTAAAATATTTTATCAAGCGTGTTATAAGCATTGTACCTGAAGTATAATAACTTTTAGATCTTTACTTTCAATGCTGATGTAAAAAGGTCTTAGCAAAGACTGTATATAAGGTGGAATAAAGATGATGTCGAAGAATTGAAATAAGAAAATTAATAAAAAATGCCTGTAGCCATTGAATTTGTATAAAAACCAACAATATTTACTTCAGTTATATCTGAATAGCATTGTTAAATTTCTTTTTAAGAACTTTATTTATTTTAAATCTAGTAAGCGTCTTACTTCGTTTCTAACATCCTACGATCATATAAAACTTTCTTCAAAAGTTTAAAAAACCTAAGAGATTTATCTTGGACATTCACGATTATTTTAAATAAGTAGGAGATAAAATTTTGGTTGGCATTTCGCTTATGAAAGAAGTGTCTAAAATTTTCCCTTTTAAACACATTCATATATATATATAACCATAACTTTATTTTCTGAATTTATAAATTTAAATATATATTTTTTTTTGTAATAAATACATCTAGACATGTTGTGTATAAGAATAGATAATACTTGTTTTATTTGTGCTATTTTATTGTAAACTTTTAATTACGATTTTTTTATAATTTCTATGGTAAAATTTAAAAAAATATATATACTGTAGATAAAAAAAAAAAAAAAAAATCAGCATTTTGGATAATACTCGACCTTTTTATCTCAAACATAATAAATTACTTGGGTGGTTTTTACGTGCGTTATGAAGAGTTAAGATCAATGGAGCCAAACACACAATGAAAATTAAAAACTTTATGATAAAATTAAAAACACATACTGTTTCAGTTTGCCAAATTACAAACCTTTTTCAATGTAAATGAAAAACACCGGGAACAACGTAATAAATTACTATTCTAACAATAATCAACTACATGGGAAGGTGTATTCCACGGGGGACCACTATTGCCCATCATCGGAATGCTGGAGGTAAGGCTCGCATCGGTTCTTCAACTTTTGGACTGAGATGACGTCGGGTGGTCAGCCCAACGCTCGCCCGTCCGTACCCCGAGAAAGAAGCCCGGTACCCATTCTAAAGAGAGCTGGGTCGAACCTAGAATGCATTTGGAGAAGAATTTAACGTAAAAAAATCCATAACCCGCCTCCCTCCAACCCGAAGTCAAGAGCCTTAACAACTTGGCTATGGGGTTCACAATCAACTAAATCAATCTTTAAACTATTCAAAAATCCACTAAAATAAAAAAATAAATAAAAGAATTTCAATGGTTGAATTAATTTGAACATTTAATTTAGCTTATAAACTACATATATACTGTTTATTTTGCTTCTTAATGATCTAATTCGAAACAGCTCTAATAATCGCTGATCTGTTTATACTTTAGAACTGCAAAGCAAATATAACATTAACATCACTAATTTTTTCATATTGAATAACAATCTATTCATAAACTATTAGAAAATAATATTAGTTATTAAAAAAAAAACACTCTCCATCTTAACTTTTAATTTCATTTATCATATACATTCAATGTTGTCATCGATCAATCCAACATACCTCACCGCACCCCTGTAGTAGCACTGGGCCACTCATATCAGATATAGTACTGTGGTTACAGTACAATAATTCAAATACGTAGATTTACGCAGGTTCAGTCATTAGGATTGTTTTTCGTCCCTCGTCCTTTTCTAACTCAAACAAACTTCCCTTCCGAGCCTTCCTTATTGGCAGACTGTACCAATCACAACAACAGAAACTATTTGTTGAAATCCTACATCAGTGATTTCAGATCACGACATCGAAGCACTAATTGTGTTATCCCATCCAAAACATTTCATATAAAATAAGTTGCCAAGACTCACATGCTCATAACGCTTTCACTGTTAAACCGATATGAGATCTCATGTAGAGCCAAGCCCCTAACTCTACAAGGCTTAACTCTAAAAACCCAATATCTTGGTCAGAAAGTATGCCTTGGCCGTTTCGTGGCTGTCACACAGACAATCCCATGGAGTTATGTAAAGGATATAGAGTATGCCAAGGCATACTTTTTGACCAAGATAGTATGATTTTTAGAGTTAGGCCTTGTAGAGTGAGGGCTCTACATGAGATCTGATAACTTTTTAACAGCGAAAGCGTTATGAGCATCTTGTCAACGTATTTTACATGAAATGTTTTGGGTGGGATGAAATAATTCCATGAACGGCCATGATCAAGATATTGGGTGTTTAGAGTTAGGGCTTGTAGAGTTAGGGGCTTGGCTCTACATGAGATCTCATATCTTTTTAACAGTGAAAGCGTTATGCGCAAGTGAGTCCTGGCAACTTATTTTACATGAAATATTTTGGGTGGGATTCATTTCTTTTTGTAAGATGAGATCTGATAACTTTTCAACAGTGAAAGCGTTATGAACATGTGAGTCTTGGCAACTCATTTAACATGAAATGTTTTGGGTGGGATTTTAGATATTAATAAAATCCAAAGTACAACAGCTAGATAAATGAAACGTAGCGTATTTCATTAGTCTGCTAACTGCGTCTTATCCTGAAAATTTGAGCGCTCTAATATTATTCAGGCCGAAGCATTGAGGGTATGACGTATTTCAGATCTTAATCAAATCCAAAGTGTAAAATCTAGATAAATGAAACTTAGCATATTTCATTAGTATTGTAACTATATCTTATCCTGAAAATTTGAGCTCTCTAGTTTTATCCAGACCGAAGCTATGAAGGTTCGAAAATACATAACCAGACACTCCTTTATAAGGGGTTGGAGGGTGAAAGTTACGGATTTCTTAATTTTTTTGTTGTTTGTGTGCTAATCCTAACCTGCATACCAAATTTCAGCTTTCTAGGACTTGAGGAAGTACCCTAGAGGTTTTGATGATCATGAGTCAGTCAGTCAGTCAGTCAGTCAGTCAGTGACGGAATTTAGGTATTAATAAAATCCAAAGTATAAAAGCTAAATAAATGAAACTTAGCGTATTTCATTAGACTGCTAACTGCATCTTATCCTGAAAATTTGAGTTCTCTAGTATTATCCAGGCCGAAGCTTTGAGGGTTCGAAAATACGACGAAACACTTCGAGAAAAGGTACGTGGTGCCCTTCCTGCCTTCGGCTTGTCTTGGCGGAGGCACTGCCTCCAGATCTAAAAGCTAAGATTAATTAGCTTGAATGTTTTAATTCGTCACACGAAAATGAATTTGCAAGTCATAATCACAACAAAATATTAAAAAAAACTTCAAAATGCAACTTACAGCTTCAGTTCAACTCAGCCATTTGCTTCAAACGCTATGCAAGCTAAGAGACATAACTCCCAAATTCAAAGTTTAACTTCCATTGCACAACACACCATAACAAATTTTTCGTACTTATATTCCATAACATGAAACTGCAAACTTTCCGAAAAATAAAGTAAGGAAATTACAACACATTTTCCTCACATTGTTAAGGACAAAGTGATTGCGAAAGTATATGTAAGTTGGATATTGATGACATATCCAACTTAAAGAACAAAAGACAGAAACGTACTTGCGAAAATGTAATGAAAGATGCTACGGAAGATACTTTATAGTATCTCCATTGAAGATACTCAAAATATAGAGCAGCAAATTAGCAACGCTATCGTGTTAATCTGAAGAATGCTGCAGGATTTTTCCCAATTGCAAATATGTAATGGAATACTTTCTAATAAGACAATGTCAGATATAGTCCATCTCAATGTCAAAAAGGAAAAAAAAAAGTTCATAGAAAGCAAATATTAATATGGTTACCCAGATTTTACCCGAAACGATCCTGCATGATATTCATAAAATTACTAAGCTAACTCATGGAATAACTGTCACTTCAAATAGTTCTATCATAGGAATCATAAAGCAGATCTAAATCAACATTTATGGAAATAGTCTTAAAGAAAATTAGCATCAATCTCTATTAGAAACAAGGCAGGTCCCCTTGTAGCCGCCAGAAATACTGAACATGGTCTGAAAACGTACAACAGATTTCAGTCGAAGACTCCGGATTTCCACAGACAAATGCTGTGTCTCAATTACGACTGAACAAATCATACTGAACCTCAAGTTAAACGAAAATTCACTATTAGCTCGTATCACTGTTTGCTACAAACATTTATCATCTACTGAACTGAATAAGGATGAATATCCCAAAGAAATGAATCTCAATCTCACATATTCTCCGTTACTTAGATTTAAGGCTTCAGAAACAATGAATCTTATGAAACTTCAAATTCTAAATTATTTAAGGCACTTAGAAATATAAAGAATGCTTACAGGATTTCCCTAAAAAGCAGTCAGTCCCAACCTTTTCATTAACACATTTCTTACATAACTGGATGGATATCCGTCATGTCGTATAAACTCTCACTAAAAATGTCGTTCAGATTAAATTTGTTTCTATTTGGAATCGTATTTTCTAGCAACAACAAAAGCTAATAAGGACAAATACAGGTATAAACTGTATTTATGAAATTGGATACTTTTCAGCTAAAATCGGCATTGATTAAACTAACATTTATTAAGAGACGAAACAGTCTACTGTATGTAAGAAGAATGGCAGTGGAATTTTGATGAAAGTTTTGTAAAAAAATCCCAAAGAAGATAAAAGTTCTTTTGAAGGAGAGGAATTTCGATACGCTCTTGGGCTTATATACAACTTACGCTCTAAAATTATTATATATTACAGTGATTTTAAATTAAAAAAGAAAACAAAACTCTTATTTAAAAAAAAATTATACAAGATCAATCGATTTGTCAAACATGTCACTTCAAACTAAATATTTTAATTAGTAAAATTTATTAATCTATATTATTAATGAGAATATTGCCGAGTTTTCCCAAAAAAAATTATCACTTAAAATATTTAAGAAGAGTTTATATTGGTATTGATAATTAAACAAGTTCACAAATTATCCCTCTGTGTTCACTATTGCGTTTGTAGTACATTCTCAAGAGACACTTCATATACGGTACCTGAGAGCAAGGCCCGATCTGGGGGGGGGGGGGGGAGTAATCCGGGCAAATGCCCAGAGCGACAAAAATAAGGGGCGGCAAAATTGAGGTCGGTTAACGGCTAATAAAAAAGTAATTTTATGAATTTTGTAATTGTAAAGTTTTAAACTATATATTTTTAACGAAGTCAAATAGCAGATTAAGAATAAGTGCTCGAAATTACTTTAGTACATAATACTGAAACTTGGAAATCTTTAAACACATTTAATAAGGCAACGAACTATTTACAAATAGCTTAATCAATTTAAGCTCAACGATAATTCAGTATTTCTACTTGAATTCTTTAAATTTCAATGTCCTTAAAATTAACAATTCTATTCTTCTTACGGACGCACCTTGCTTCTCGTTAGTAACCTTGCTTCTTCTGGTAGACTAACATCTTTATGCTCCTTTTACTGAAGCCGTCTTTATGCTCCTTTTACTGAAGCCGCTGTCGCTTGAATTATAAGTATCTTTTCTTCAATGATGACCTAACTAACCTATAGCTATACAAGTTCTAGAAGCTTTACTTTTTCTATTCTTCTACACTAGAAATATCAACTGGCTAACTTCTACTCTAAAACGAATTCGTTGAATTCTTAAGATCCTAACTTATTCCCAGGGACTGATATTTCTAGGCCTATCTTGCTTCTATATTTCCCATTAGGCTGACTGACAAAGTTCAATAAAATTTTTTACTTACATCGAATCGTCGGATTCGCTTGTTGAACACTTGTAGAAAACTCAATCCCTTTTGTCTAGGCTATTTGTTCTTAGTCGTATCGGTATATTTCTCTGAAGTCTTTCTTTTCCTAATCCATAAGACTTTACCGACGTTAGGGTTATTCTTCCGCAGTAGTTTTCTCACGACATCTGAACTATTCTGGGAGGATCATTCAATTCTAGTTAGCGGCAGTTATCGTCTCTCTGTTTAGAACTTATCTAGATAGGTTTTTCACCCTGTATGGATCCTATCTCCGTGTCATCAAAGAAGTTCCCGCCGTAGCTGTGTCTTTCGGGCAGATTCTGTCTGCGGTTCAATCAATCCTATCGACCCCTTTGCTTCTGCTTAAGGCGGTTAGTCCTCTTGCTTCTGCTTCGTTTCTGCTTAAGGCGGTTAGTCCTCTCGCTTTTACTTCAGGCAAATCTGGAATCGTTACCAGCCTTCCACTCGGTAAGGCTTCTATTTTGTCTCCTGACAAATACGTATCTTCTCACGTTGATGAGATGATGAACGATCCGACCTTCTCAATGGTATGCCTGTGGTCGATGCGGGCTTCTATTTCTTAGGTTTAATATTTTTCAGCTTTTGCCAAATTATCCCGGCAATTAGATTGGAACAGCTATTATCGCTATCGTCTCAGCGAACTTTAGTCTCGACTAAATTCTGCGGGCATCCTCACTTCCCTTGTGAGGATAAGAGCTTCTTCTCATATCTTTTTCATTGGTGAGACTTTCAACTGGACAGCATTTTTTCCCCACGTCTATACTGGATGAGGGAACGAAGCGAACTCCCCACTGTCAAACTGGACAGTGATTTTCCCCCGTGTCCTACCTCTTCGAGGGAACGAAACGAACTGTGGTCGACGCATTAAAACAATGCTTTCTCTCAAGAGATAATCCCATGCGCCACGAGAAACAATCAATCTAATATCTACTTAAGCTCCTGAAGAACTTATTCCTGCGATCTACAACAATACGTTGGCCGCATTGTCAAAACATGAAAAAATGACAGCCTTCGATTCTAACTCAATTAAAACTAATGAGTAAATTAAATTGCCTTCAACTAAAATTTCAACTCTGAAATTCACAACTCAGAATTTCTACAATAATTAATGGAGGCGTGAATACTTATTCGGATATATTAATCAAATAGCCTATTAAGTAAACTATTCATTTACAAACTGAATTTGAATTTCTACGAGATAACAATGATCGATTTACTTCGAGATATTATAAGAGAAAGCTTGATAAAGGTGAAGAAATTTTGAGAGATTGGCTGCTTGTGTATTCTGTGGCAAAAAATTTGGTGTATTGTTTTTGCTGCCAAATATTTAATACAACTACAACTTCCGGTCTATCTACAGGTGGCTACAACAATTGGAAGCATGCAGGTGATATGCATAAATCTCATGAGACATCACGAAACCAACGTAGAAGCTGTAGAATCTTGGTTCGAACTTTCACGTAGGCTCAAATCGTCGCATACGATAGATGCCGAATCACAGAGAATAATTAATTCAGAAATAGAACACTGGAATGGAGTTTTGTTACGTATTGCCTCAATCATCAAAATGTTGGTAAAAAGTGGCTTGGCTTTTCAAGGTACTTCTGATAATCTGTATCAATATAACAATAGTAACTTCTTAAAACTAGTAGAGTTCTTAGCCGAATTTGATCCTGTCATGCAGGAACATGTACGAGTTTTGAAGAAAGAGTAGAAACAAGCAATCTACTTAAGTAAAACTATTCAGAATGAGTTCATTAATACGATGTCAGACAGTATAAAAAGCTATAAATTATGAAAGCTATTATTAAATCGAAATATTATTCTATTATTTTAGATTGTACCCCGGATGCTAGCAAAACTGAGCAGATGATCCTGATATTTAGGTATATTTCTATTAATCAAACCGAAGACCATCGAAGAACGTCAGAAATTGTAATAAATGAAAGTTTTTTAGGATTTATACCAATCGAAAAATCTACAGGTCTCAAACTAACAGAAGTTATCTTAAAACAATTATCAGCACTTGGATTGTCTTTAATGAAACATAAGAGGGCAAGGGTACGATAACGGATCCAATATGAAAAGTATTGAAAGTGGGGTCCAAGCCAGGATAAAAAACATGAATCCACGGGCATTTTATGTTTCTTGCAGTAAGTCATTCTTTAAACTTAGTGGTAAATAACATGGCAAAGTCTTCACTAAAAAGCTATAAATTTTTTTAATATTGTGCGAAAGATATAAGTTTTCTTTTCCTCTTCAACGTTGAGATGGTCAATTCTTTTGATGAATGTAAAATGTATTACTCTAAAACCACTTACTTGTTAGTGATAGGAGATGGGAAAGTCGAATCGAGGCAATAAAACCACTAAGACATCAAATAGGGCAAGTTTACGATGCATTGTTTAGTGTTCACCAAAACACAGATATAGATACCTCTACACGAGACGAAGCTTCGGGTTTGTTGAATCAAATTAAACAGTTTAAATTTTTATGCTCTGTAATAATTTGGTTCGAAACTTTGAATCGGATAAATCCTGTCAGTAAATTAATGCAAAGTAAAGATTTTGACTTAGTTTCTGTCATTAAATTAATAAAAAAACACCAAAGTTTTCTTTGAAAACTCACGTTCAGATAAATATTTTATTCTTTGAAAACTCACGTTCAGATGAGTATTTTATTCTTTGAAAACTCACGTTCAGATGAGTATTTTATTCAAGTTCTTGAAGACGCCAAAGCCTTAGCTACTGAAATCGACAGCGAGGTGTTAGATTTTGAAAATATGCCTAAATATTGTGTTCGCTCCAAAAAGAAGCAGTTTGATTACGAGTGTGATGATGAACCAATCATTGATCCCCGTCAAAAATATAAGATCAAAGTATTTTTTCACATTATAGATACAGTTATAAACTCCTTGGAGTAAAGGTTTTCCCAGATTACTGAGCATAGTAAACATTTTGCTTTTTTGTATAACATATATGCCTGAAGAGAACTGCCAAAAGATGAATTGTTAGAACATTTTAAGAGCCTCGAGACTATTTTAACCCACGAGGACTCATCTGATATAAATGGATTAGAACTTTCAGAGGAGTTGTCAGTCCTTTCTATGATTTTTAGGTAGTAATTTGTCTCCTCGAGACGTTTTAAAATTTATAACAGATTTACGATTTGGTCCAAATATCAGTATTGCTCTCAGAAATCTTTTGACATTACCAGTAACAGTTCCAAGCGGTGAAAGAAGCTTTTCTAAATTAAAAATAATAAAAAATTATCTGCGGTCCACCATGACACAAAAAAGATTATCTGGATTGGCTATGATTCAATAGAACACAAGGTTTGCGACAGTTTAAATTTATCAGAAATTATTAAAGATTTTGCAGAACAAAAAATGCGAAGAAAATTATTTTAGTTACTAGGTAGAGTTTAATATTCTCAGCAAAAAGTGTTTTAATTTAATTTGTTTATTTTTTAAGAATGACTAATTCATTTTGTGGCTCTACATAATTACTTTTTTTTTATTAAAATTAAATTTAAAAAAAAATTATTTCTTGTGTTTTTTTCATTCATTTAAACTGCAGGGAAAATATGTCATTAACAAGTCGATGTAACTAAAGTTACATAAATATAAACCGACAACTTATAAACATTTTGGTCCACATCTTTTAAACTACTGAACCGATTTTGATGAAATTTTCACTGTTCTCTAAGTTGAAAGATACATAAGTCGATAAAAAAAGAATTATTTCAATCCGATCAGTAGTTTCTGAGAAATTCTTGAACAGACAGACAGACAGACAAACATACATACATACATACATACATATATACTCTCAGGTATCTGGGTGTTCAGATTGATGCAAGGCTCCGGTTCGATGAACATCTTCGAATCGTGAGTGAAAAGTCTGCAAGAGTGGTCAACGCCTTGGCTAGGATCATGCCGAACATCGGAGGACCTCGGCAGAGCCGACGAAGACTCCTGTTCAGTGTGGCTATCTCTACCATGCTCTATGCGGCTCCGATCTGGTTCCATGCCATGGAGACTAAATCATATGTATGTCAAATGACTTCGGTTCACCGGAAATGCGCTCTATTCTACCGGAAATGGTCGCTTGTGCATTTCGAACAGATTCATATGATGCCGTGTGCGTCATAGCAGGGATGCCGCCTATCGATCTCTTATCGAGAGAAGCGCGATATGCAGTGGTATTCGGGAACGTCGTGACGCTCACCGACCCAAGATCACGAGGGCCATGAAAAGCAAGACAACGGTCAGATGGCAGAGATGATGGGATTCATCGACCAGAGGAAGATGGACTCATAATCTTATACCTAATATTGCAACATGGATGGAAAGAAAGCATGGTGAGGTGGATCACTACCTGACTCAGCTATTAAGTGGCCATGGTTGTTTTCTAGCGTACCAGAGGCGCTTCGAAATTGTCGACAGTGCGTCATGTCTGACTTGCCAGTTCTTGGACGAGGATGTGGAGCATGTCTTCTTTGTCTGCCCACGCTTCCATGAAGATAGAAATGAGCTGAAGAAATCCCTTCGACAGCGTATGACTCCAGAGAACATCGTTGACTTGATGACTATCTCCCAGGCTAATTGGACGGCAGTGGCTGACTACGCTGCCACTATTATACGGAAACTCCGTATGGCTGAGAAAATCAGACTTGATCAGTTGCGAAATGATATCTGAGTCGGACTTTTAGTCATTCTGCCCTATGCGATGTAGTACCTGACGGTGGTTCCGTGTACGATGTTTTTGAAGTCGGACGTAGGGTTTTAGTGAGTAGTAGTCTTTTATGATTGAGTCTCACATTACCAATTCCATGGTATGCGTAAATGCATTTCCCCCGTCCTTAAAAAAAAACCAAAAAAAAACATACATATATACTTTGGTTATGCTTTGACAAAGTAGCAGACCAGGATGAAGATGGCAGTGGAAGTGTAACTGGAGTGTCATCTCACCCCTTGCAAGAAAGTGAGACCCAAACGTCACCTCGCCCTTTGCGGGAGAATGAGTCTCAAACGTCATTTCGCTTCTTACAGGAGAATGAGATTCAAACTTCTCCTGGACTTAAGACGCGGACGACACCGATTACATTCCTGGAATCTGGACGTGAAGAACAATTGAAGAGAAAGATGGCTGATTTTTCACCTCGCAAGGAAAGTAAGAGTGAAAAGAGGACCAAGAATTCTGACACTGAGATCAAGAACTCGGACAAAGAAGGTGTTGAAGCAGAGATACCAAAGGTCCCAGTTGGTCCACCCGAAGAATGGAAAAAGGTCAGGAAGAAGCAGCGACCTCCTAGAATTCGTTCGGACGCGATAATTGTGAAAGCAAAAGAAGGTGCTTCATACGCTGATATTTTGCGTTCACTAAAGAGTGATCCAGAATTGGAAGAATTCGGATCAGCCGTCACGAAAATGCGGAAGAGTATTGCGGGCCATTTACTGATTCAACTTGACCCTAAGGCCAAACAAAAAAGTAAGTCAGCTTCGTCAAACCATACAAGGAAAGCTGCATGAGAAGGCTGATGTAGATTGTAGAACACAAACTACTGTGCTTGAACTGAAAGATCTCGACGAACTAACAGTTGAGGCAGATATTGGCCTGGCTATCCGGACTCAGATCGATGGAGCACAAGATGTTGACAACTCAGTGGTAAAATCAGTGCGCAAAGCTTACGGAAGTACGCAATCGGCTGTGGTAGTTTTAGAACTGGCGAATCGAGCTCTGGAGAAGGGTAGGTTGAAGATTGGATGGTGATTAGCCGGGTGAGGGAGAAGATTACGATCCAACGCTGTTTTAAATGTTTTGGCTACGGTCATCTTGCTCGAGTGTCCAGATAGGTCCAAATTGTGCCTGAAATGTGGAGGAGATGGGCATTATGCCAAGGAATGCTCTTCTGAGGAATTATGCTGTCTTTTGTGTGAGGGTAAACATCGTACCGGCAGCTATGTTTGTCCGGCTTACAAACAGGCCATACAAGGTGTATAAAAATCGAGGAGATGAAGTTTATTCAGCTTAATCTCAATCATTGTACGGTTGCCCAGGATATACTGCAACAGACTGTACGTGAGGAGAGGGTTGATGTTGCGATTCTCTGTGAGCAATACAGAAACATCGAGGGATCACGCGCATGGCTCTCTGATACTAGTGGACTGGCAGCAATTTGGATCTGCGGGAATCATTTCATCCAGGAAATTCCACATATACAACAGCAAGGATTTACTTGGGCAAAGGTGAGAGATATGTACATCTACAGTGTCTACGCTCCACCAAGTGCACCATTAGAGGAATTTGAGTTGTTGCTTGTTCGCCTTATATTAGAGCTCCAAGATCGGTGGCCTGTGGTCATCGCAGGTGATTTCAATGCGTGGGCTATTGAATGGGGAAGTCGAGTAAGCAACAGAAGAGGTGAGATACTTTTGGATGTCTTCGCCTCGCTGAATGTTGTTCTCCTCAATACTGGATCAATACCAACGTTCATTAGAAATGGTAATAGTTCCATTATCGACGTGACATTTATAAGTGATTGTTTGGCCTCTCGTGTTACGTCGTGGGAAGTGTGTAGTCACTATACTCACAGCGACCATCAAGCCATAATTTTCGAGATCTCCACTTCTGGTGCATCAAGGTTGGGATCCACACTTCCAAGAGGATGGAACGTTAGGTCCTTTGACCGTGAATCCTTCATCGCAATGATGGAGGAGGACATGGTGCTTTTGGGATCTGCTGATAGCAAGGCGTCACGACTTATGCGACTTGTCGCTGATGCTTGTGAGGCATCGATGACAAGACATGGCAGAGGAAATCATCATCATCCAGTGTATTGGTGGAATGCTAAGATAGCGGAGCTTCCGAAGAAATGTCACCGCACAAGAAGACTAGCACAACGAGCCCATGGACGTGAAAACTATGACGAGTTGAAACAACAGCACATAGAAACCAGCCGTGCTCTCAAGAAGGCCATTAAAGTCAGTAAACAGAGTGCTTGGAAGGAACTTTGTAGTGAGGTTAATAGCGACCCATGGGGTATACCATATAAGACGGTTATGGCTAAAATAAAAAGTAGCTCCTTATCACCTCTGACCTGCCCTAATTTGCTGGGTAGGATTGTGTCTACTCTTTTTCCACAACAACCGGGGAAAGTTTTGGAAGTTCCACCTCATGAATGTGAAGATGTGTCATCTATCTCAAAAGAAGAGTTGATATAGGCCTACGGAAAGATTGGTGACTCAAAACGCTGGCCCAGACAGCGTTCCAAATATTGCTCTTAAAACCGCCATCCGGTGTAGACCTGAGATCTTTCTAGACGTCTACAACGCTTGTTTACGGGAGGGTGTGTTTCCAAATCTGTGGAAGCAGCAGTGGCTCGTACTTTTGCCTAAAGGTAACAAGCCACCTAATGACCCATCGTCCTATCGGCTAATTTGCCTGTTGGATACGGCAGATAAGGTATTGGAGAGGATTATTTACAATCGACTGGAGGCATTCAGTGAAGGAGCGCATGGTCTCTCTGAAAACCAGTATGGTTTCAGGAAATCAAGATCTACATTAGACGCTGTAAGGATTGTTGTTGATTTGGCTCGAGAGGCCATTGAGCGCAAACGCTGGAAGGGAGGAGTAAAACAGTACTGTGCCATAATAACGTTGGAGGTGAAGAATGCGTTCAATTCGCCAAACTGGAACTGCATCTTGAACACTTTGAGTTCAATGAAGGCTCCAGCGTACATCAGGAAAATAATTGCGAGTTACTTCACTGATCGTATCCTTATGTATAATACCGAAGCCGGACCGAAGACCTACAACATCACTGGCGGTGTTCCACAGGGATCAGTACTTGGTCCTTTGCTTTGGAATATCATGTATGACGCAGTACTCAGGCTGCCAATGCCCGAGGGAGTGAATATAGTGGGGTTCGCTGACGATGTTGCATTGGTTGTAATCGAGAAAAACCTGGAAGTTGTCACCCTAACATCGAATGTGGCTGTTACCAGGATCCGTCAGTGGCTCTCAACGGTTGGATTACAACTAGCAGATCACAAGACAGAGGCGGTTCTTGTGACCAGCAGGAAACCGAGGGAGGTCGTTACCCTCACTGTGGGTGATCATGACATTCTGTCGCAGCCTTCTCTCAGGTATCTGGGTGTTCAGATTGATGCAAGGCTTCGGTTCAATGAACATCTTCGAATCGTGAGTGAAAAGTCTGCAGAGTGGTCAACACCTTGGCTAGGATCATGCCGAACATCGGAGGACCTCGGCAGAGCCGACGAAGACTCCTGTCCAGTGTGGCTATCTCTACCATGCTCTACGCGGCTCCGATCTGGTTCCATGCCATGGAGACTAAATCATATGTATGTCAAATGACTTCGGTTCATCGGAAATGCGCTCTACGGGTCCATTGTGCATTTCGAACAGATTCATATGATGCCGTGTGCGTCTTAGCAGGGATGCCGCCTATCGATTTCTTAGCAAGTGAGAGAAGCGCAATATGCAGTGGTATGCGGGAACTCGTGACGCTCACCGATCCAAGATCAGGAAGGCCGTGAAAAGCAAGACAAAAAGCAAGACTGGGATTCATCGACCAGTGGAAGATGGACTCATAATCTTATATCTAATATTGCAACATGGATGGAAAGAAAGCATGGTGAGGTGGATCACTACCTGACTCAGCTTTTAAGTGGCCATGGTTGTTTTCTAGCGTACCAGAGGCGCTTCGGAATTGTCGACAGTGCGTCATGTCCGACTTGCCAGTTCTTGGACGAGGATGAGGAGCATGTATTCTTTGTCTGCCCACGCTTCCATGAAGATAGAAATGAGCTGAAGAAATCCCTTCGACAGCGTATGACTCCAGAGAACATCGTTGGCTTGATGACTATCTCCCAGGCTAATTGGACGGCAGTGGCTGACTACGCTGCCACTATTATACGGAAACTCCGTATGGCTGAGAAAATCAGACTTGATCAGTTGCGAAATGATATCTGAGTCGGACTTTTAGTCATTCTGCCCTATGCGATGTAGTACCTGACGGTGGTTCCGTGTAGGGTGTTTTGGAAGTGGGACGTAGGGTTTTAGTGAGTAGTAGTCTGTTATGATTGAGTCTCACATTACCAATTCCTTGGTATGCGTAAATGCATTTCCCCCGTCGTTAAAAAAAAAAAAAACATACATACATACATACATACACACGAAATTTCGGTATACTCATTTAGATTATTATTCAATTCCAACAATATTACGCTTCTCTCACATGGATCGAAATGATAACTCTTTTTTTTTTGAAGTCCGTTAAAAATTGCACTATCTCTGGAAAAACATGCTTATGACTTATAAGGTGTCATTGTAAAGGGCGGCAAATATTATTTTTGCCCGGAGCGGCTAAATAGCTAGATCAGGCCCTGCCTGAGAGCAATTGAATACCTTAATATACTATTAGCATTATTAAAACAATTTAAATTACGTGAAATAATTAAAAGTATTTTTTTTTTATTTACGTTCATGTAAATTATAAAATTAATTATATTGGAATAAGTACATTTGAACATTTTCAGATTCTATCGTAATTTTTTCAGTATTTATAATCATGATTTTCATCACAAAATAATACAAAAGTAAATAATACAAAAGTTTTCGACAAAACAATCCACGGTTTATTTTATTTACAGTTCTAGACTGCAGATATCAACGCCCCTCCCAGCTTTTGTTTAATCCTGGACATTTGTTTTTGTTAATGCTAATCAATCTCCGCACATCTGCAATATTCCTGTAATTAATTATACATTCTGCGTAGTTTATCATCCTAGTACATGGATTCTGGCTTTCATTTATCCTTCTATTTCTTAATTAAGTCTATTTACTTTAATTTTGGGAAAACATTCGTCGGAGGAAACAAAATGGGATGGTGCAACATTCAAGCTCAAGAAAAGTTTGGGGAAAGGTGCGATGGAGTGAGGTCTCTGAAAAGTCATGGACCGAAATGAACCTTAAATGAAATTAGGCTTTATTAAAGAATAGAAAATGAAAAAAGCAAATCAACACCATTCTAAATATGTTACTGCAAACTAGATTTCATTTCATTTTTATAACCGCGTGGTATCTAATCAATACAAAATATTATCAATTTGGTGGAAAGCTTTGATTACATCTCTTCATCTATATCATGGAGGAAGAAATTACAAAAAAAACCTACTTAAAATTTTTTAAGTTAAACAAAGCTATCCATTCATCCATTCATGATCTTGAAAATCCCAAACACTACGTATTCTAAGCAGCTGAAATTTTAAAGTAAAAAAATTTTAAATGTTAGTTAAACGCTACAAATATGATCTTCCTGTTGATTTTGCTAGAAATTGGATCAAACAGATCAAAAATTACCAATCTTAAACGTCTTTCTAAAACACTATTATTTCGATTAGAAAACACTAGTTATTAAAAAAAAAAAAAAAAAAAAAAAGCCTGGAAATATAACGGTAAAATTAGATTATCCGTCTTTTGCTACAAAGGCTTTGGATCTTAGCCTACAGGAACTCGAAAGCTGAAACGCCAATTATATATTTTATTTTTAACTTTTTAAATCTAATAGAACTAATGAACTAGCTCCAAAAATTAACACTTCATTGTCTTGCTCTATATTTTTTTATAAGTTTTGTTCTCGAAATGTAATTTAATCTTACTTATTTTTCAGTAATTTTATTTAAAATAAAGTTTCTTTAATTAAAACTTAAATTCACTTTCGCTGAAGTACTGTAATTGTTTAATTAATTTGCAAATTAAATTAATTAATTAATGTAGGGTTTTGGCCTTTAGTCTTTATTGTCTTTGATATGTTTACTTCGTTATAGGCCTTAAAGAGTAGCTTTTTATAATTCAAATACTAAATAACACTGATATGCAACCATTTTGCTTCAGAGAAACTATTTATATTTTTCAGTTCCACACTATGGATAAACACAAACGTCATATTTAGTTTTGTTTCATCAGGTCTAGTTTTCGAGAAATTATGATTTTACGGAATTTCATGAAATGCTTATTGATAACAAACTCCACTACATATATCCATACATAATTAAACTACAATTATAATTTTTGGAATTACTGAACTATAAAATATTATAATAAAATATAAAATTTACAATTTATATAATTGCATGGGCCTTTTTTGTACTTATTATCCAAAACATGTAAAAATTTTGTTCGAATCACTTATTCCTAAAGAAAAAGTCCTTTTACCCCCACTTTATATTAAACTTGGAATCATGAAGCAATTTGTTATCAGTCTTGGCAATGAAAGCAACAAATGAAATGTTAACAAACTTCAAAACACTGGGTTCCAAAATGGGTATTAAACTTCATTTTTTACACATCTACATCAATTATTTCCTTGAAAATCTTGGTGCTATGAGTGAGGATCAGGGTGAAAGGTTTCATTAAGATATCAAAACATTGGAAACGAGATATCACGGCGTGGAATGAATCTATGTTGGCAGATTATTGTTAGTGCATAAAAAGGGAGTCTTGTGAGAGTCACCGCAGAGCATCAAAACGGCGGAAGAATTCGAGAGACAACTAACCAATCTTATATCATCAGAATCAATGTAAGTTTTTTTATAGTAGTTAGTTAAGGTTTTTCACTTGTCTTGACACTTTCATAACTCAGATTATCCCATTATTTATTTATTTTTTTAATTATGAAGTTTGCCAAATTTCTTATTTTTTTTGAGTTTAAGTTAACAAATTACAAAAAATTAGACCTGATTCAAAAATTCTGAGTATAGATTCGGATTCAGGTTAGTTGAGTTTACTAAAATCAGTTATTTTTTTCTCGTGAAGCAGACTGAGAGGTAAAGAATGCATATCAGTCTAATTCGAGAGCATCCATCTTTGTAACTTTCTACTGGCTGTCTTATACAATCCCAATAAATGAAGTTGAATCAATAATTCTATTTCTAAATATTTCCATCGAAGTCTAATTGAAAAGTCGACAGGCAACACGAGACCTCCGTTTTAATTCGAGGCCACTGAGTTGATGCGCAATGTGAGAAACTACATCGGGGTGAAATAACCTGCTCCGAGTTAAACTTCGCAAATTCCACGTGGAGCAGTTGTTGTGATCCTTCTTACGGCTCGGAATGACAGGTCAATGTAACAGGAAGGGAGTGAAAGCAAAACTAGCCTCTTACATCTCACCCTAAGGTCGAGCTTCAAAAGCTCCTATTTCGACGAGTTTGGCCTTGAAAAACCAGACAGACATTAAACCCGCTTCATTTGACATCTTTCCGAGAACATGACTAATTCCCGAGGCTCGGCAAGGTGAAAAACATAAGAATCACCGCAGAAACAGTTAACCTATTTGCACTAATGGCGGAAGCAGGATACGAAACGCCCTTTGAAATTATAACCAAAAATCCAATGAAACACAATATAAAAAACATAAAAATCCAAGATTTCCTTTCTGGATTCGATTAGTCGGCGAGGTTTGTTGTGTTCGATTAGACTTAAACTTTTTTTTATTTTCCTTATTTGCAGAGAAGAAAATAGCAACTGAACAACACTTCAACTATTATCACAATAAAACCATTATCTGAAGAGTTAATTATTAGCTTATCATTTTATTTATTAACTGGTGCAATAAAGGTAAACAGGCAAGCAGAGAACACAGTAATAATTCAAAATTAAAACATGAGTGAGAAAGAATAGGAGAGAATAGAATACGGAATGAAAGTAATAAGACTTCAACAATAAGTAAACTTTATTTTTTTTATGGGAAAGCTAAATGCCAAGAGATAAATTATAATAGTTTAAATTTATTGTTGTTGCTATACTGCTTGCATCGAAGTGCGATCTTCGTGTCCGTAGGTTCGTGTTCTGAGGATCTCTTAAGTGTTCCCAATACGGCGAA
Organism: Thereuonema tuberculata; assembly: GCA_023159025.1. Taxonomy (NCBI): domain Eukaryota; kingdom Metazoa; phylum Arthropoda; class Chilopoda; order Scutigeromorpha; family Scutigeridae; genus Thereuonema; species Thereuonema tuberculata. The sequence continues at coordinate 21,073 of JAFIDM010004367.1, forward strand.
CTCCTAGAAGACTCCATAGAATTTCAAGGGAAAGATACTGAGGTGGTTTCCCGTTGCCTTCCTCAGGAAATCATTAAGGAATGATTTCAGACCTGAAGAGAAATATGATGAAACAGAAAAACACAGGAAAGAATTTTTTCAAATATTCATGCCGACGCCGGGTTTCGAATCCAGGTTCCGACACATCTGCCTCGTGGGAGGCCGCCTCCTAATCTACTAGACCTTGCCGGAACCGCTTTAAATTCGTTAAAAGATATTAATAAATAATTCAAAGATAGTTTTCAGCTATCCATGAGCACTTTTTTATTTTGTTTTTCTAATTAAATTTTCACAATAATACATATAGGTTTAGTGGCTAATGTTGTAAAATCTCTTTTTTTTTTAATCATGGATTTTTTTTATCTATAGCGGGGATCGGAGATTTTCTTTTTCCCCGGCTTGTTGCTCTTCTATCTGTGCCTTCTCATTTCAGAGTTTGTTTTTTTTCACCCGACATTAAGAATAAACTGGAATAACCTCTGTCATCCTTGTAGAACTTATAGCGATTTTGATTTAACTAATATAACAGATAGGAAACTACATTCTTCTCTATGAATTCGAGACAATTGCTACCAGGATCAGATCAAAGTACAATGCCAGTATTCCTCTCTCCTAACTTTTATATATGTAGCCGTTAATGTGCAGACCAGCAGACCTTGTTAAATCGAGAATTCAAGAGTTAGACAGAAAATTTGGCCATCAATATTCTGTTTATGTTTTACAGGATATTTCAGAACGAAGACTAAGATTCATCAGCCAATAACCTTTAGGTAGGCGCATTATCACACATCCAGTCCGATTAACTTAAATTCCGTCAAATCACCATCTACCTAACCACCAAAACGTAAAACTACTCCAACTACTTTTCTTCGAGCTTGCAAGTCTCAGAATGTACGAATCTCTTAAGTATCAATAGAAACCATTCACCTTAACCAGAGATGAGCCTCTAACTTCTAAGGGGTTTTTTTGTTTTTTTTTTTTTATTTTTGTTTTTCAAAAATAGGAAACAGACAAAAGAATCTAAAAGCAAAGATTGCAACGACTCAATCAGTACAAAACGATTCTGATTTCAACAAAGTACGATTAATAATCAAATGTTAGAGAGTTTTTAAGTTAACTTAATATCAATTTTGTATTCTACATCAGCTAATACCTAATATATTCTGTCTATTCATTGTAATTTCATAACTGATTTGATGTGAAGGGTAGCACAACTACACCACTTTTATTATCAATGTAAGCCATAGCAATATTTTCTGCTTGTCTTGATAAAACTAATAAAAAAAACCGTCTAGACAATATTGTCAACATTTGCTATAGCTTCTCTCGTAGATTTCCGGTAATGTCAACTGTAAAAAATTCTACAAGAAAAAAATTCTCATTTAAGGTACTGAAGTCAATTGATTAGGATTTTCATTTAACAAACAATCACGAATTCTCAAATTGTGCCTCTTCTAGCATAAGAACCTCTTTATTTTTGTCTGTGCTATTGCAGACTTGACAAATAGCAAATATTACCACTGATGCTCCTTACAAATAATATTTTCAATAATAAAATCACAATGGTGGTTTCCCTCTCCTCGGGCTTTTTTTTTTTTTTCGCATTTGATAAATAGATAAACTCAGAATTCCACAACAGTGGCCAATGAAACGTATGTGTCCCGTACAATACAGAATAGCTGACAATCTATTAATATCTGTGTAAGATTCTCACACATTCCTGTACAAACTTGATACCGCAAGTCTATAATTAGAATATCTGCAGATTCTATGTTCTATGTTCTGAATTAAAGACAATTCTGGAATAAAAAAAAATTACTTGTCAAACAGTTAGATGTTCAGAAACTGCATCTCAAAAAATAAAAGGTATCACTAATCCATTGCCTGAAATTTTTGTGCAGATCATTTGTGATCAGATACAATGCTTTAACATAAAAATGATTACGACAGTAGAGTTATGAAAAGAATTTGGATGTTTTCTGCTAGTTATTTCCGTTTTGTGTATTTCTAAAGCATACTCAAAGGAAGAGTCCTTAAGAATAACCAATTACGTCAACTCAACTTCACTCAGGATATTTGCAGAAACATCCGTACGCTGATCCGTAGCTCATTTTTAATTTTGATCATTTTCACAGTGTTTATCCTATCGTTTTAAAAACACGGAAATCCTTAAACCACGAACTGACTATTTCAGATGTTAATTTTGATGTCAAGGATACATCAGCGAACCGGTAATGATTGAATAGACACACACATACACACAATTATGCACACAAGGATACATTTAGGGTAATTTTCCTTCTAAACTTTATAGTTATTAATAACTTTCAAAGAATTATTTTTAAATAAAGGAATTTTTTTAAATGAAATGAAAAAATTAATTCCTTTTATATTTTTAATTTTACTGAATTGAGATTAAGTCAATTTATCTAAGCCTTTCATTAATACATGGGTATTTCACTGCATATCCGACTAAGTTTAGAGATTCTACGATTTCGTTTTGATAAGGCGCACGATTTGAAATTTAGTCATAGCAGACAATGAATCAAACAAATCACACTTTGAGTCTCAATACATCCATTCATTTCAAAGCTGGCTTCGGTTATCAAGAAATTTTCGCGAAACCCATCAAATTTGAGTGACGTTCGAACTCAAATTATATTCATCTAATTCCTATATGTTTCTAAAAAACAATCTACATATTTATAATATAGAGAGCATTACATCAACTGAACCCATATCATTTTAGCGATTTCTAATGAAAATGAATGTTGGCTTCTCATCTGTCCTCGCTCTGGACTCAAAAATATGTAAAATATATTTCAACGTATCTGAGCTAAATATTGGACCTGGTTAAGTGATCACATCATCAACATCTTCAAGGATCTGCAAACATTTAGAATTCTTTCTTTTTTAAAACACTGGACTCGGAATCTCATGAAGATGGTTCTCTAAGGCTGGAGGTGTGGAGTTCAACCCACAACGGGAGACGGAAATTTTTCAATTTATATTTCTCCTCCGGACGGACATTCGAGTTCACCCAGCACTGATAAAATCCTGGTGATTTCTACCTTCTGGTTAAGGCCAGCGGGCATCGGATCTGCACTAGTGATCGCAGGAGCTTACCCTTAAAAGAAGCTACAAGGTCTAATCTTCTGAGAAGACTTTACAGACTGTGCGAAGACATCAGCCCTGTTGCACATTCCTTAATTTCCGTCCAATCGGTTCTTCACATTCGATTCAACTTCATTTTCATTTTTTATTATAGCAAATATTATAATTTGGTTAAACCATTTCGTAATCCAAAAAATCAAATTCAATAAATAAGAATATTAATTATAAAGTTTGAAATAAAAAAAAAAGGTTATTAACACAGCAAAAAAAATTTTTTTATAAAAATAAAATAAATAAAATAAAATAAAATAAAATAATAAATAAATAAATAAATAATAAATAAATAGAAAATAAAAATTTATACATTATGGACTTTCCTTTTCAAATTTTTTTATTTTTGTTATTATTATTACTTTTTATCTATATGTCGATTGTCGCGATCTCAGTGCATGCAGCTTATTTTTATTTCCCATTTTTTTTTTTCCTTGACAATTCATCACTATTGACGTCAGGTTTGTCTGCGAAGCCTTTCCGCAAGAGAATGAAATGGTTAAACAACGGTTATTGCAAGGACCAGACTCGGAAAAAATAAATAAAAAACCGTTGATCCCATGGCAACACGACATCAGTAACTTTATTGCAACTAGAATAAAAAGTATAGACTTTTATGAGTTCCTTAGAGTCCTAGGTCACATCAAGAGTAAAAATAATAGTTATATAAAAATTATGAAAAAATAATTTGAATTTGGGAATTTTTTTTATGTCGCAAATTTTGGGCTGTATTATTATGAAATATTATGATGCAAGTAATAATGAATCAGGAAGTAAAAGGTAAACATTTCTTCAGCTTTGTACATCAAGGGTCCTACAAAATTGTATTAATTAAATTTACAAAAATATTAGAATATTTTCCAAGTAAGTTTTACAAGACTTCAGTCATTTTATTAACTCCAAAATCCCTTTATTTAAGCTTAGAATTATATGTGTGAAACCCAATCATCCTATTAATAGGCGAAAGTTGTACGATCTTTGTAAATTTGTAGATTTGTAAATTTTGAATTTGAATTTAAATTTGAAGTTTTGTAAATTTGTAATTTGAAATAACCAATCACAGTGCAGTGTTGGAAAACGTCAGGCATGACGTCACGCCCATCTTTAAAGATGGCGCCTCTAATATTTTCTCCACTTCACCACAACGAATCGCAATTACACAATTATTATCAGCGTATAAGATTTTCTTTCCCACACAAATGAAGTTTACACTGATATGCATGAAGTCCATGTGTCAAAATTTATCAGAGTTTGTAAAACCTCGGTTTTTACCTAATTTCGGCTGTGTCGCCGCTCTCTCAATATTGCACGTGTCCTCATTGTTGCCCATACAGGATTATTGGTATTGGCTGTTGGACATTCGTTATTGTTATGGTTATTGTTGAAACTGGTAAATCAATTTTTTTATTTTCTTTTACTTTAACAAAATTTGGCTTAGTCATTCAAATTATATGTGGGCTGTTGCTTTTAAAAAATGAGCTTAGAACATCTTTTTCAATCTTGTGTTTTTCAAAAATTTCAGGATATTTCAAAAATGTGGAATTTGTTTTATTTCCGTTAATATTGCCTCAATTTCGACAAACTTATTCTGTTATGCTGGGCGAACACGTAGCAATTTGCGGCAATATTGTTGGACAATATTGCTCGTTTTTATTGCTGACAACCGTTATCAAGCGCGAACACACTGTTTTTCCTAAACGAATATTGCCCTGATATATTGATGGTCACGGCGCTTCGTGTTTAACTAGGGAGCCTTAGTCATTTCACACTCAGTGAGAACGCCTTATTATAAACACACCACACGAGCAGAACATAGGTGCACTGGGGACAATATTCCCAGCAATTGTACGAAATCGGTTTTATTTATACAATTTATTTGCGAATAAAATGGGAGGATCGAGTGTAAGCGTATTTGCGGTTAAGCCTAACTTGTTACGAACGTACAGAATCGATCTACTATTAAACGCCTTACCGCGGTATAAATCAATTAAGATTCTTTCATTATCAATTGACAAAATGTTGTATTTTGAATTATCTTTTTTTTGGGCCGACCCATTTCGCTGATTTTAGGCCTTTTTCTCAAAAAAAATGGCCGGCGTGAGTGAGTGATTTTCCGATTTTCAAAGTCCCGCCTTCCTACTACGTCACCAGTGTCACGTGATTTCATCCGTTCATTTGATTCGCTCGCGAACCAGCAATATTTCTCGACAATATTGTTCCATCAATTTTGTTCCTTTTTTTCCAGCAATAAAAATAATCTTGAAATGGACAATATTGTTCATTTTTATTGCTGGAAACGGTTGTCAGCAATAAAAACGAGCAATAATATCCCACAATATTGCTGCAAATTGCTACGTGTTCGCCCAGCATTAGGGCAGAAGGTTGCCATTATATTTCATAATGAGAAGCCGCTACTATGAAAGTGGTAAATCTCTTTTTTTTTCTTTTTATTTTAACAATATTATAATATTATTTTAACAAATAAGCCGATATTCAAATTACATATGGGCTGTTGTGGAAGTCAGGGCTTCTAAAAAAATTAACTTAGAACATCTTTTTTTAATCTTGTGTTTTTCAAAAATGTGGAATTTGTTTTACTTCCGTGAATATTTCACGGGTCGCAACTAGTCTAAAATTAATATTACAAGCTCGACATTAACGTTTTTAGCTACGGAAAATTCAGTTTTGTTATTGATAACCTTAAAGCTAAGTTGATTTTCTTTTTTTCATTTTTTTTTTTTGTATTATTTTTTATTTAACCATACCGGGTTATTCTCCCAGTGCAATTTTTTTTCCTTTTTTTCTGTTTTTATATAAGTAGACGCCCGTCACAACGAAACCATTTTACTGCAACAAAATGCAATGATTTTTTTTCTGTATAAGGAAAACAGGAGGAAATATTAAAAAATAAAAAGGTAAAAAAAATAAATAAAAATGAGTGCAGTATTGGGAAACATATTCAACTGGAATATGTAAACAAGTTTGTTTTGTTGGCTTCATTTTATTTTTTTTTATTTTATATAATTTTAAAAGCTACGATAAACTATATTTCTTCTTCAACAGAAGCAATAACAGCAATAATCTATTAATAGAAAAAATAATAGTGATATAATCAACAACTTTTATTTGCTTGTCTTTTTATTGGGAGTCAATAACTGCTTTAACTTGGCAGTGGTGTTTGGTCAGGATCATGCCTTGACGGTAAATGGATTTCAAACAATGTAAATCACAAACCTCGGCAAATGGCAAATCAATGTATTCAGAAAAAGCTCATTTATACTCAAATAACAAACCAACGACTATAAACCCATTTTTTATTGGAAAGAGAGGTTCACGAAGTCTGCGCATGTGCGTCTTCCACATTTGATCCAATAGAATGGATCTTCTGGAAACTTGACATGCACAATTACTGACAAATCACGAGCTAATTTTTTTCATTTGCATTTTTGTGTGTTTGTTTGAATCCTTGTCGAAAAATCGACGCGAGAAAGGGAAAAACTTTCGCATAGAAAAGAGTTAAGAGCCGAAACAACGAAGTCTGGCGATGCTTATTTAATATATATTGTAGTGACTTTTATATTTATTGTATAGTTTTATCGTTATTTT
>JAFIDM010004368.1:0-48965 GCA_023159025.1 Thereuonema tuberculata
TTCGTGAAAATGTAAAATCGGCAGGTCTTAAAGTTATTATTACATAAGAAAAAAAAAAAAAAAACGTACGAAAGTAAACAAAAATTCACTGAGCTAATTTTGGTTTTTGTACCGGGAATCGGAGACAGCACTGTTTCGAGTTTTATTGAACTCTCATCAGTCCGATCCGCCCAGTATACCTAGCTCAGTGAAGAAGGACAATAAACAAAACGGACTTGTCTTGTTCGTTTGTCCGTTTTGTATATTGTCACTAATATACTATATTTTGTATATAATATATTAGTGACAATATACTGAGCTAGGTATACTGGGCTGATCTGACTGATGAGAGTTCAATAAAACTCGAAACAGTACTGTTTTCGATTCCCGGAACAAAAACCAAAATTAGCTCAGTGAATTTCTGTTTACTTATGTGCGGTTTTGTTTTGTTTTTTTCTTATGTAATAGACTAATATTGTTACGTACGTTAAATTTGATTTATATCTGACAGTTATTGGATTTCGATTTCGGTAGCCTCTTTAGAACTATTGCTGATAAGTCTTTGAAAATATCTAAGTTATGCTCGTTATTCTTCAGACTCGAAAACAGAAAAAGGTAACAGATATTTACTTATCTTACTAGAAACAAATTCCATTTTTTTTTTTTAAATTGGCAAAAGTAGAAATAAATAGCCAATGGTTTTGCTTTTCTTCATTATAGTTAAGTTTCACAGAGAAGCCCAACATTTTTGAGAAAACATAATTGAGCTCAATTACAAACCATTGACAAACATCCAAACCAGCTGTGGGATTGGAATTTAGGATCAGATCTATCGGCTATGTGTGAACAGCTAAGCAATACATAACATTCGTAATATATAATAACATAACTTTGAGTCGTATTACTTCGAATAAATTAAAAGAAAAACTACGCATAAGGAAAATTGATAATTTATTTGTAATAATTTAAAGACATAATAAAATAAAATAAAATAAGGCTAAAAATATTTTAAATTTTCTTAGATTTTGAATATCAAAATGAAATCAAATTTATTGGACCTTTTTGCCAAATCTTATTGTTAGATACACAAATTTCACTTTATTTATTTATTTTTATCTTTTTTTTTTTTATAAAAAACTGTTCTTAAGTTAGTTGAAGGAATATGCATCTCTTGTAAAATTCATTTACACAAAAGGTAAGAACTAGTCATTTTAAGCAAGTGTTTTGAAGAGCTGAGTTTGATGGATGAATGAAATAAAAACCTCCCAGGACGCCATTGACCATTCGACAGACATTAAACTCACTGTAATTAAAAGCAAAGGAAAAGGATTAATTTAGCCAAAAAAATTCCATACGGTAGGTTTTTTCTGATAAAACTCACAGATAGTTAGTTATTTTTTTTTTCCTAACAACTTAGTGTAGTTGCATTGCAGGCAGAAGTGAATAACAATAACTCCACTTTAGATTAAAATCATTTAAATTAAAATCATTTTTATCTCTGAAAGTAAAAATAAAACATCAAATCTTCTCTGGTGATAATTACTGTGATATCCCTCTATGGAGAGGGTGATTTCTCGTTTTTATATTAGACCTAGTTTGTTGGTGTTAAAGACAACAGTTCATTGGCAAATTTTCTTTTTATCAGAGTCCGACAAACTCTTATCAGAATTATCAGTTCTGTAGGCATTAAAGATATCAGCCACCTGCTAGCATTTATATGGAATAGAAGTGAAGATTCACTTCAAGATTTTTACTTAAGATTTAATTGCAAAAAAAGAAAAAGAAAACTAAAATTATCGTTTCTTTTGACTACACGTAGTATTAAGAGCTGTTATTTTGAGTTGATCCACAGAAACTATTGAGAAGAATTTGACCGTTATTCATTGTTAATATTTGTCATCGTATCGCTTGATGGTCTCGAAACTCTACTGAATGTCTCCCAGTAAGTTCCGTCTCATCCCGGTTTTATTTATGAAAAAAAAAAAACTGTTGAATTGTTATTCTACAAGTATTTGTAGTATTTATTATTATTTGTTCATCATATCGCTTAATTGTCTCGAAACGCTACTGAATGTCTCCCAGTAAGTTCCGTCTCATCCCGATTTTTATTTATGAAAACAAAATTGTTATTCTACAAAAGCACATCTTATAAAGCAAAGGTCAAGACATGATTCTGATTGAAGTTGTCAAGATAATAAATCATTTCAAAATACTTTTCTTTCGATATCTAAATCGCGTTAGGAAAACTGATAGACCCGGAAATAAGGAGTGTAAAATTATTTCCAGATTCGGGTGAGAGAAATGGATGGGCGAAACATTAGAATAACTCCCATTGAATAAGGAAACGCTCCTTTCCAAAAAGGGATGTGTTTTTTTCTCTCTTCCCACTCATGGGCGGATTTACGGCGGTGCTAGGGGGTGCGCCGCACCCCCAGATTTTTGGGATGATAATTTTTTTTACAGATAGATAAAAATGTTTTCTATTATAATAATTTTATTAATTATTAATTTAGACCAAAAAACGGAACATTTAAATTGGGTTTTGGTGTTTGAATTTGGTATACAAATACCTCATACCTTCCGGTGAGCTCGCACCCCCAGATATCAAGACCTAAATCCGCCCATGTTCCCACTCCTGTTTCTGAAAACGGGACCTGTGATCTTTCCTTTTCATCCAATTCATCCTGTTCTAAAAGCACTGCCAGAATTTTAAAAGCCTTCTTTACCCTTTTTAAAGAAAAGAAAAAAAAATCATAAATAACGAATTATATTTTTAAAAGAACAATTACGGGACTTCAGTTTCTTTCATTCAAAAAAAAAAAATTAAGTTTTCTGACGAACTTTATTTATTTATTATAACTTTTTTTTTTTTTTCCAATAAGCCTAATTAATTTAATGGGGGCTGATCATAAAGCTGAGTTAGGGATTGTTTATTTATTCATTGTTAATTTATTTTTGTTTTTATGTTTAGAGATAGCTTACTTCTGTTCTTCCGCTACGCCTATTGATTTAGTGCAGTATGAAATTCTGAAACTATAAACCAGGATAATGATTTACGCCTTTCAGTGTAAGGAGACCTGAAAGAAGCAGACAATTTTTATTTGTTATTTACTTTGAGTATTTGCACCTATTGCTGCTTTTCCTTGTCATTTAATGACGATTGTAAGGTTTTTGTTGTTCATTTACGACCGGAAGTAGATGCCTGCACTGAATGACCCGTTCTCTCTCTCGCTGCTTTGTTGTTAACTGACGAAGTCATTCGGACGCCCGCTTTCAAGGTCAAGGTTACGTGAGGCGATGTTAACATTGAATGGCGTCTGATGCTGTAAGAAGCGACACCCTGAGGCAAAAAGAAGAAGTGCAATGATTGATGAGTGCCTATGGAAAATATTTCGTTAAGTGGTTACTGTTAATTACCTATTAACCAAAGAAACTTGTTGGAGAAGTTAATTAGGAATTACCTGAGTTTTTCTAATTAATGACAAGCATTAAAGGTTCTTTTCAGGATTATTTTATTATTATCTAGTTATGAATTACAATATTTTTAAAAAGAAATCTCGCAGGAGGTTTTGTTTAGTTTAATCGAATTACTGTTTATGGAAGAGACATCTTAAAAATAATGGACTGAAAGATTCCTTTTAAAACACAGCAATGCAGCTACCTTTTTCTCATTTCTTTTCTTTTTCTTTTTCTACTCCGGGCTTGCGTTTTTATCCTATCTTCAGTGGTGTGACTATGGTTTTGCAAGAGTAAGTACGAGTAAGGATCTACCACTGAGGTCCGCTAAAAGTAATACAGAAAACAAGAGTATTAGGCAACTTCGGAGTACGACAGTGCACTAATTATAAATTATTTACACTTTCTCCCAATGAACTAAGAACGATACACGCGCTTTCCTAATTTTTAGAATATTTAACCTAAGATTTCTTTTTTTTTTTTTTTAATTTTGATGCCTGATTATATTTTTTAAAAAATAATTCTAAACTTTTTATTTTATGTAAAATAAATATTTTAATATAAGTTTATATTAGCGTTAATCATTGAGATCTCTTTATATAAGTTAATATTCACCCAAATGTACATGTTTACAACAAAATATTTTTTTTTTCCTAATTTCATTTTTAAACTTTAAATATATATATATATTTCAAATTTATATATACGCATAACTAATACTTATGTTTTTTTTTTTAAAAACAAAACAAAAAATCTTCATAATTTCAAGTTCCTGTTTAATTGTAATAAAATTTTCGTACAATAATAATTTTGGAACCATATATATTAAATTATATTAATTGAACAACTATTCATAAGTTAATTGAAAAAAAAAATCTGGATTACATTTAACATCAATTTAATGTTAAAAAATAAATCCTGTAAATCTTGAAAAGTGTAACCAACTAATTTTATGAATTTAAAAAGATTTTTTCTTATTTACTTATTTGTTTATTTATTTATTATAAAGATTCTTTTATTAATATTTTTTTGCCCTTTTTTATGAACAACTTTTAATATTTATAAGAAGCGCAGCATATTTCTTTTAAATAAATATTGGTAATTAGCTCCTAACAATAAAAAAAAAAGAAAAAATATTTCTTAAATAAATAGTAACAGCATAATTAACTATTATTATTTATAAATTACAAAATGACTAGTAAATCTTTTTAATTTATTTATTAAGATACTATTTATTATAAACAAATAGGCCTGTAATAGTATATAAACAGTAGGCCTGTAGATTATGTGACTTAAATATCCATTGACTGTAAATCCATTTATTCTATTGTTCCCTGAAAGAATCGTCCTCATGAAAATTAGGATAGAAGTTGCTAATGAGTTACCCTTTACTCCAACAAATGCGCATCGTTTTGGGTCTTAAAACAACTATGATGCAGGAAAAATTCTAAATGCCGTGTCTGATTCAATTCGTGTATTCGATTTTAAGGAGAACAACAAAATATTTAGAAGTATGTAAATAGATTGATGTAATTAAAGTTTAAGATATAAATGTGAATTAATAAAATTTAGATAAGCCCCTCTTTTCCTAAGTGTCCATGAATTCGTTGTTTACCTCTAAACATTGGCGGTAATCAGATGCAGAGGCCATAATAGTTTTCATTGATTATCGTAATTAAGTCTTTTTTTTCATTTCTTAATCTGCTTTTGTAATATACTCTTGCCACAGTAAAAAAAAAAAATCATCAAAAGGCTATGGGGCTTATGTTTCAACACTCCTTAGAATGTACTAGAGCAAAAAGACTTCGAATTCAATTTTTATCTCGCAGCCAGTATGTCCATCTCTGGGATCAAAGATAATATATCTCAGGAAAGTTGTGATCCTTCAAATTTTAATATTTATCCAAAATAATATGCCTTTTTCTTTTTTTTACTGATTTTACTACGATTTTGAGGAGCCAGCGGCTAAAATATTTAAGATTGACATTAAAGATCCAATAGATCTGTTGTTGGTAACTCATTTATTTATATTAGCTTAGCAAACTGAAATTGTAATAAACATTTAGGCTCCTCGTGATTGTGGTTCCAAAATGCGACCAGATTCTGGATTAGAAAGAAAAATTAAATCACCATTATAAATCAAGATAACGAAAAAGCTTTTAGTTTAAAAAGCATGTCTTTTACTGCTATTTTTTTTTTTATTATTAGATAGGTTAGAACGAATAAGATTCATACGAAAGAAAAAGCATTGGCTTAAAATAAAATAAAATTATTTACACAATTTAGTAAGTTAGTCTATTATTACAATGACAATTCAAGTAGAGATTTTTATCTTAAATAATTCATCATCAATTTCTACTCTTTAATTCCTTTCGCTATAAATTAGGAATTTCTTGTTTCTATCCTAGAGAGATCTGTTTTGACGTTTCAAATCTCATCAGGTGGGATAGCTCAAAAGATCTGAAACTACCTCCTTTAGTTAGTTTTTGAGCAATGGTAGCTTTTGAAAAGTGAAACATCGAAACAGATCTGTCCTGGGATGCTTTAAATATTTGAAGCTCTAGGAGTAGAAGAAAGAAATCCCTTATTTACTACGATCTACAACAGTAAAGAAATTAAAGTGTGCAATTTGATGGTAAGTTGGTCTAACATCAAAATTACTATTTTTCAATAACAGTTCAGTGGTGAATATTCTACCTAATCAACAACGTAGTTTGGCATTGAAATACTTCAATGTTTTTTCTTCCTTGATTTCAGGAAGATTTATGTCGTTTAAGAAATACATTTTTACAGATCTAAGCTTCAAAGCAAAATGATGTTAAGTTTGCTGTTTGATACCTTGCTTTTATCTATGAAATTTGTACTCTCTGAACCAAACAAACTGAAAACCAGTTGGAACCAGCTAGATTCAACCGACCTCATATCACGTCTGGGATTTCTGAATTCCTCTAAAGGTTCTAAATGATTAAACTCTCTGCGCCATTTAAGAAACATTCTAAAGAAATATTGTCTCTTCTTTTAGTTTATTTTGTTTTTCTATGTCTTGGAAAAAAGGATTAAATGAATGGGAAGTAGGATGATTATTTTGAGTTAAAAAAATAATAAATACTTTCCGTTATCAGATTTTTCTTGAAATTTGTTGTGACAAATAAAATCAGTGGTTGCTCATTTACTTGAAGTAAATGCTTCATATTCGACTTAATATTTTTATTTGTTTTTAGATGTCGTAAAAATGAAAAACTAAAGCAAATGTTTTAATAGCAATTAAAAAAAAAAAAAAATCATGAATAAAATATAATAGGTTCTGCTTCTTTAAGTCATTTGCTTCAATGTTACCATTTATCAGGAAAATTCATAAATATAGAGATTTTCCTTATAAATTATATACCGTATATGCTCTAATAAACGCCGAGGCTCTTATTGTCGCCGGTCTCTAATAAGCGCCGGGCTGCAGAGGGGATACGGCCAAATAGTAGCCGGTCTCTAACAGTAGCCGGGTCTTTGATATTTGCCTACAGGTACTAGTGTAAGCGTCCGTATCTTTATAGTCGTGCGTAATACCTTACGGTACATTGCCTTACAAAATGCCGCCGAAACGATCATTTGACATTGCCTTTAAGATTCGCACGGTGGAATGCGCGAAAGAAACTTCCGTTGAGGCGGCCACCCGTCATTGCGGATTCGGATGACGAATAGCAGCGAAAGATACAGAAAGACATTGCCATTTATCTTTAACAGTCTTATGTAGCATGTGAAATTCAAATAAAATAGCTGTTTGTAATATTAGCAGGTATTTATGTGTAAAAATATTGCGTTCTGAAGGTTTTTGTTAATAATGGCCGGCCTCTAATAGCAACCGGTCTCTATTAAGCGCCGGGAGCCGAGGCTAGTTTTGCAAATAAACGCCGGGGGCCTCTATTGGAGCATATACGGTATTTAATGTTATTATCTAATTCTAATTAGATAGGTCCATCTAAGGGCCGCTTTATCTAAATCAAATTGATTTCACTTTTAACAATTGATAAACATTAAACTTTATATTTGAGATTTAACTTTTACTGTCCAGCCCAGATCAGAGTTTTGTGCTTGTGGTGGCACTTCATTTTGAAGATCATTAGGTTTTAGGTGCATAAAAGATATAACTGTATCCATAAGAACTCTCAGAAGAATGCACGATCAGCATCAAACTTTAATTTCAGAGTTATATGTTATAGTGGAGCCTTGATTAATTTTTGATATTTGTAGTAGGCCTACCTGTTCTTTTTACAATTACCAAATTACTGTGGTCTTAAGTAATTCAAAGAATAATACACTTAATAATTGTATTCATCTTATTAAATTTTGATAAATAAAAATCCACCTGATGGACGATTTTTAAAAATAAAGGCCAAAATACGATCCTCTTAATACATCATAAACTAATACACTGATCAAATATTTTTAAATCTTAAATAAATATTTAAGAGTTGAACATTGCTGCTTAGCTCTCATTAAATTTTGGTGATTTTAGACACCTTTTCTAAAGTCCACTTTTATTAAAATCTTTTATAACGTGATGTAAGTTAATTTTTTTATTTTAGAAGATGTTTACACTATGTGGATTGTTGATAATTTTTTAGCTTATTTCCATCACTATTTATATAGGGCCAAAACTTTCTGAGAATAAATATTTTATTTTCTGAAATGATTTACAACTTCTTAGTATAGAGAAAGTCATTCAATAGTTAAATTACTATTTTCTTTTGAACAGAGAAAACAAATAGATGAAACATATGTAAGAAATTCTTATTAATTGATGTAGAATGAAGTTGAAAGTAATTAGCTGCAAATATTCAAAAAATACTGTCAAAATCTCTTTGATCGTTTTAAGTTTGTACAAAACGATGCACTTTTGTTTTGGAGATTTCATTTAAGACTAAATTTTTAAAAAGTTTATTATAAACAAAATTCAGAAGGAATTTTTTAAAAATTTTGTAATTTCTCCAATCTGAAGGAATATTACTTTTTTTTTATATCTCTTTACAAAAATAATCAACATAGTTTCGAAAAGCATAACATAAATCGTCCTAAGAATTTTTTTCGATTATTCTTTACTGATTTATTTTAACAAAGATTAATAAAATTTTATAATATGGATACTAGCAAATAGATACGATTCTAAAGAGAGGGGGAAATGTTTTAATTAATTGGAAAAAAAGCTGATGAGAGCCACCGGTCTGACCAAAGAAGGCAACTGTTAAGTTTGGTCGGAATACTAAGTGGGCTCAAATACTGTTCGTAAATTCATAGCGTGTTTCTACAGCCATGATTGATGGGTAAAGGTTTCAGCTTGAGTTGGATCGCCTCTTTTGTTTTTTCTGTTAATGTCTGTCCCTAAATGGTTAGAGTGACTGGAAGATTGCAAGTCAATTGGAATGCAGCATTTTATAAAATGAATTTAAAAAAGCTTCATTGCAATTAATTACTTCAACTCAGTATTGTATGATATACAGTGCATCTCATATACCTTTTATCAAATTAATATCTGGCCAAAAAAAAAATTCAAATATTTTTTGATATTTTACACGAAATTAAAAAAAAGTGCAAAATGTATGTTGAAATAATAATTTATACCTTTAATGATATAAGACACATTAACCAACGCTATATTTCGCAGTTTATTACTTTTAACTGCTTCATCAGGCATAATATACATGAAAAAAAACTTCGTAAAAAAGAATTTGGTAATAATATCAGAAAACTCTTGGGAATATATACAACTTATATGCTGTTAACAACATTGTTTATAATAATTGTAAAAATTTTTAAAACTTTCATATTATTACAATAGATTTTGCTTACAAACTATTTTCATTATTGAAATTATTGAAATTTTTCCAAATTTTTACAATTGACTTTAAATTTATCTAATAGTGCTTGGCTAATTTCTACTCCTTTCTGTTTGTTAAAACATTTAAAACTGTTTATAACACATGCCTCTAAGATAAACCTGGTTTCCTTGTCATAAACATTTTTATACATTATCTGTACAATCGGATTAGGGTTATGATTTAACTTTATTCAGTGATAGGCCCAATCGGAAACTTCCGGGTGGTCATTACGGAAAGTACCCACGTGTTCCTTCACCCGCTCACTCAATTTCCTCCCCGTGTTTCCAAAATAGACCCCATCACAGGTCCTACACTTTAGCTTATATATAAACGCTGCAGTATCCATTAATTTATTATAATTTATTATAATTTTATATGAATTTAGTATATCTGTTCATTATTACTTACATTTTAAATATAATTAAGTATCAAATGTAACTTTTAAGCAAATAAAACAAAATATAATTTCAGATGTGGTAGATGGAAAAATTAAGTATTAATTAATAACTTTTTTAAAAAAATATATTAAAATGCTCAATTCCTATAACACAGGTATACCGCTTATAAGTATACCTAACAGGATTGATAAACATTAGAAAAAAAAATTAAAATGTTTATTTGTAATTATAATTTTTTTCCATATACATTATACCTGACGAAGCAGTTAAAAGTAATAAACTGCGAAATATAGCGTTGATACGAAGGGGATGTGTCTTATATCATTATTAATAATTAATTGCATATTATGTTTGAATATTAGAGCATCAATTTATACCTTTACTTAGAAAAGAAAGTAATATATGAACTTAAACAACCCGTATCCTTTTAGGCATCCTATGAACTAAAGTGTTTCTCCCTAAGAATTGTATAGGTCTAGAATGTTTGGTAAATAGGCAAATGCTTCTTAAGATGCCGTACGAAATTTACGATTGAACATCATATTTACAAAAAATACTAGCAAAACTATTCCAGTCAGGTATTTACATACCAGCAGTCGTCAGTATCTTTGTATAGTCACAATGGCAATGGCTACTCTTCAATGTAAGTCAAAAATACTTACTTATAGTAATGCTTCAATTTCCTGATATAATAAAGTTCGAAGACCCTCCCAGTTGAGCCCTTCATGTAATCTGATGCTGGGAAGCTAATGCATGGGAGAGACCTCAGTATACATGAAACCAGGGCCAGGATTGCTTATGAGGAAGGGGCCTTATCCCAAAGGCTCGACGCCTAAGTTTCTTGACATATTTGTTTAGTTTCTGATATTGAAATTGCAGTTGGAAAACTCACTGCAGTGCGATTCACCGAGCTCCTCTCTATATATATACACACACATTTGAAAACATGAATATTAAATTGTTTCTTCTAAGTGACGAATCGGATTTTGATAATATAAGCAGATGGAATGTATTTTAAGTTAATGGATGTTAGCTATATATTAATTAACATTATATATCTCACAATGTTATTAATGATGTTGATCAAGTATCTCAGAGTGGGATTCGATTCCCAAGGCTGACTTGAAAGTTCTCTTTTTTTTTTTTTGTCTTTGTCACTTGTCCCAATTACAATAGGTTTGCTTCCTCGTAATGTTCTCATGATATATACTGTATTAGTGTTGATTGTATTGATTAGAATGGGGATGAAGATTTTTGGTGGGGCTTTAATTTAAGTATTAACCATATATTACTTTTTTTTTCTTAAAAAACCCCATGGTTTTCATCTTTTACCCAAAGTATTGTCACAAATAATTAATAAATACGTTTATACACTTTTCTTTTCATTCAGCTGTTGTATTCCTCTTCTCAAAACGGTTTTATTTGGTACCTAGGTTTTCTGTGATCCTTGTTCAGATCTTTGTTGATCTTTTCATTTTTTTCCATAGATATCAATTTTGCAATAAAATTTAATATTATTAGATACCGTAGAGCAATGATTTTAATATCATTAAGATGTGGTTCTTTAAAATGATGTTTAGGAATACAATATTAATTTATAGAGATATCACGTATGTCTATTATGTGGTACTAAATACCAGAACAATATACGAGATACGCAGGCAATTCTTTTATTTACAAAATTAGAAAGTTCGGATATTAGATTTTTTCTGATTGATCAATGAAATTCTACATTACTGAATTGTACTGCTTCTTATCTATGCTTTCTTAATTAAAAACTATTCAGCTATTTCCTACAGGATTTATGCTACGATTACATTTTTACTAAAATCAAATCCGTTTCTTTCTATTCAAATAAGAATCTTCGTATTTCGAGAAAATATTGATTTCAAAGATAATAATGCAAGCGTTAAGAAATATCCGTAGCTTTTTTAAATACAGAAATATGTACAAATTTTCCAATTGTGAATTCACGTGAGAATTCTAATGAAAGGAACACCCGAATTAATTAATGAATTTTTGTATTGATTCTGTAATCGTTCTTTTTTTTTTAGCTTTTATTTTCATTTGTGGAATGTATTCGCCTGAATGTACTTGATATATATCATCACATTTTGAACAATTTGGTTTTCAAGAATCACTTTATATACAAATATTAGGTATTATAGAAATTGAGAACAAAATTATTAAAAACATTCATAGAAAAATAAGTTTGATGTTTTTCTATTAACATTGTAAATAATGTAGAGACATAAATGTGCATAGTTATTAATGATTTTAAATTTATTACTACGTCTGAACACATTCGTATAATAAATTTCCAAAATTCAATTTTAAAAGTAAAATTAGTTTTAGTGTATTTACTAAACTTTTAGAAGATAATTTTCAATAGCATACCTCAGATTATATTTATTTTAGCTTTCTTTTACATTTAAAACTTTCTAAATTAAATGTTAATTTAATTTATATAACTTGATAATTATTGAAAAAGATTTCTTAATAGATATTATGAAATTTAGATTGCGTAGAACAGAATTAATAATAAATAAATAAAAAAAAAGGTAAAAACTTATTTTATTTAATTTAATTACATATACTTTTCATTGTTCCCAAATATTATAATTTTATATAAATTTAGTATAATAATTATTGCTAAAAATCATAAATACTTTGTTTCGAATAGTAGATAAAACACAATACTATATTCATAATATGATAGCTATTTCATTTTCAAAAAGATATATAAAAAGATAAAAAAAAAATATTTTAAAAATTAATATGAGTAAATTTCAAATTATTACTAAATTAGAAAGTTAATATCTAAAATTTATAAATATGTTTCTAAAATCCATATTGCTTGTTCTAAACGTTTTAAAGAATTTTTTTTTTTATCTCTGAATCCAAAAACGCACAAGTCAAATAAATGTAGAACAAGGTATACTCTCAGCTTTCCATCGTGTAAGTGGGGACTTTATAGGCAAGGGGGGGAGGGAGGTAATTTTGAGAACAAATATCGTGCTCATATTTTAAGTTATCGTTTCATAATCATCGTTTCAAATTTTAAAGAAATAAGTCCAGCCATTAAGTGAGGGATTTCGTGATCGGTTTTGAGGGATGGGGTTGAGATTGAGACCAAAGCAAATGGATCTATCTGTTTTAAGTTGCTATGAACGAAATTTTAAGGAAGTCCCTTCAATCATTTTAGATCGCTTACAAACAGACAAATGATAAAACACCAATAGACAAAGAAACAGGGGGAAAATATTCGAGTGAAATAATAAGCCTGCCCATGCTCAGTCAATCATTTGATAATACTGTTAAATCCATATCTCAAAAAGTCAAATTCACTATTAGAAAAACTGCTAAATATTATCCTTGAGCACAGTAAAAACGTTATAGATGTAAAGTCGTTAGATTTTGAAAATTTATTTACTAATAAGTAAATAAATTTTCTATTAAATTATGTAACAGATTCATTTTCTCTTTTGATTTAGGTTTTAAAATTACTAATATTTTTATTGAGATGCGAAGTCCCTTTGTTCCACTTGAATATTTTTGTCCTCTGTTTGTCCATTTGTCAGCTTGTCTGTTTGTACGAGTATTACGCTAAAACAGCTGAACGTATTTCCATGAAATTAGTACGTGGCTTATTTATGGTCCAATTTAAAACATAGGCGCAGTTCTCTGGTCCAATTTAAAACATAGGCGCAGTTCTCCACACCTCCCTTCCCTCAAAACAAACCCTCCCATAAACGCCTAGAAAGATTTCTTAAGAATTTGAACGATTTTTATCTGCATTCCAACTTGAGGACGATTATTTATGAGTCCTACCCCCTTCTTCCTGAGTCCTCGAAATTCATCTCCCATCGCTGCAGGTTCAGCTCTAAGTGAATTATAAGCTAAGTGTATTTGCACCTAGTGGGTATTTCTATTAAAATGTTTATAAAATTCTTAAAATTTAATTTACTTAATAATTATTTGGAATTTAATGAATATATTGTGAAACGAATAGCTATAATTTGAAAATTTTAGATATGTAGATGGTATTATAATAGTAATTGGACTTTATAAGAAATTTCTTTTAACAAGATATAATATCTTTACATCAAACAAATAAAACAAAAATGATTATTTAGACTACTTAGATTTAAGAATATAATTTGATACTAATTTTACATGCACTACTGTATATGATAGAACATTAATTTTCTTTTAAAATAAAACGATTTTTAAAATTTAATGGTATTGTAAATAAACATGTTATGTTAATACCCCTTTTATTCTTGATTTTGTTTTGATGTTTTTTTTAATTGAGGGGATAATTGATTTGTATGTTTGTCCGTTTTGTATATTGACCTGGGCGGATCGGACTGATGAGATGTCAACAAACCTCGAAATAGTACTGTCTCCGATTCTCAGTACAAATACCAAAAATAGCTCAGTGAATATTTGTGTTTTGTTTAGTTATGTGCATTTTTTGTTTTCTTTTAATGTAATAATTGTTGTATTTAATTTGAAATTGTGACATAGATCGAAGACATCTTTAGTTGGTATTTTAATTTTCTTTCTTTAAGAGACCTTAAGCAACATTTCTACGATCTCGTTTCATTTGCGCTAATCTCTATTCCTCAAGTATCTAGTTAAAGTTTCTCCCTTCGATAGGCCATGGCTGGCCTGTGGGATCGCGGGAGGTCAGGCTCCCGCAGCTCGACCAACGGGACGAAGTTGGGGCCGGGGGGTCAGCCCGACGCCCGCCCGCCTTTAACTCCCGGGAAAGAAACCCGGTACCCATTCTACAGAGGGCTGGGTAGACCCTAGGACCCATTTGGAGGAGAATGGAGCGTGGAAAAATTCCCGCCTCCGCCGAGGCCGGGAATCGAACCCGCGACCTCCAACCCGCAGCCAAGCGCGCTGACCACTCGGCTACCGGGCCCCCTCAAGTATCTATGATGTAAAAATTTAAATTATGAATCTAGAATTTCCTAAATCAATTAAAAAAATTGTTTTCCTTTTTCATATTGAGAATTGAATCTGTATTTCTTATTCCGAATTGAGCTAAATAACCACCTGCATCACCAGTGTTCTTCTTTACATCATGCATACGTTCTGTTATTTTTTTCTTAGCCTATTTATTAAAAAATAGGTTTTTGAAGTAAGTATTTATTTTATTTTCCTTGGGAAGCTTGAGATAGCAATTCACTTTCTTGGATTAAAAGTCATCAATACAATGCTACAATTCTGTAATTTGATTTTTTTTTGTTATAATTTATTGATGATACATCATTTATAAACTACACATGCATCATATATAATTTATACATTATAATTCATAATCAATAAAGTCTGCCTTTAAAATTAAGCAAAATATAGAGGAATAACATACGAATATTCGAATACCAGATGGTAAGAAGATATTACACGCTGATATTAAAGAAAGAAACCGTTATTTATTAGCCCTTTACGAAGTACACGGATATATCCGCAAATGACATGCTGAATGAAAAGTTACTTGATTTCAAATTTTCCGCAATTCTTTTTTTGTCGTAATTTACCGAGGACCTGCTAGATGTCGCTGGCAAACACTGACATTATTTTTATTTAAATTTTGTTCAAAAAAAAAAATCTGCTCATAAAGGATTAAAAAAAAGCAATTATTCATTCACATAATGTTACATACCAATATCAATAGAGATCTAATTTAAAATTTTAGGTTGCTAGAGTAAATAGGTTTTGAGTTACTGTGATGACATATGGACGGGCATTTCTTCTTAAAATTAAATTTTAAAACTTTTTTTGTTTTAACCCTTATTCTCTTCGTGGAATATTACAGATTCTATCGTGAGTTAGATAACAATAACGGTAGTTTAAGAATTTAAAGGTGTACAAATCCTAGTAGATACCCAAGATTCTTTACCCTTTACTTCAAAAATATTAGTATTCTATGATTTTGAGTGATTAGAAATTATATAATTTACAGAATCATCTATTTGAATCTTAGCTAAGATTAAGTTTCAAGTAAAACTTTTTTTTATTGATTTTACTTTCTCTCACTTCTAGATTTAAAAGGCATTAAACAATGCAACTGTAATGGAAAATGAGCAATTTCTATAGGCCTATCCTATATGTTCCAAAGTCCAAAGTATATCTGTATAAACTGGAACAACACGAGTTTCTGAGTAGTTTTGAAAATTACTGATATTTAAATTTTTTGGATTCGATCCTCGTATTAAGAGATTTCAGCTTTATTTTCACATATAGGGGAAGGTTGCCATCAATGAACCACCTAACGACTTCTGATTATATCTGACACAAATAATATTTTAAAATTCCATATCTAGGCGTAAAACATAATTTTACTGGAAAGGAATGATAATATAAAGTTATTGAGACTATACGATTTTTATCTTTCTTTAAAAATTAACTCAAGTAAAATTCACCTATTGGTTCCATGAAGGCGACAGGGTCCATGAATGGACCACCATGTTCCCATGAATGAACCATCAGAGAAAATAATCAAAAAAAATCTTAAAAGTATGTTTACAAATCATGTTAATAATTAATATTATAAAAATAAAAACATGCATGGCATTAATCAATGTAGAACGTACTTTTCATCCAAATTTTAGTGGTATTTTGAAACTGCAAAATGAAACAAATGTAGTCATTGGTATTTGAATATTTTAATGTTAGATTTCAAAAATAAAAGTTACAAAAAAAGGTGTAAAAAAACTTGAAATCAAAAGAGAATAACAAAGTAAAGTGCGTGTTATGACGTGGCACATTATTTGCCTAATTGTAAGTCTGAGACTATTCTTATCATAGCTTAAAATATTTTTTTTAATGATATACATGCCACACAGAAATATTTCTTTTGTCTCCGTTTAACATCTGCACAGTTTTCGTGGACCCATTTCTTGCAGGACATGCACCGAATCATGTGTTTCTTTCTTCACATATAAAACAAAACCATGAATCTTGATTTTGATGGCTAACTGAAGGATTCTTCATTATCTTCTTCTTTTTTGGTTCTCTCCCTCCGTCTTCTTCTCCTGTAGAGAATACCTGTCCCTTTTTTAAGGTTGGTGTTTTCTTAGTCTTAGGCCTAAGAACAGCTTCTTCAAGAGCTCTCTTGAAAGGTGACGCTGTTAGCTCCACTGCTCCTTGCTGCGGTTTCTGGTTTTACAAAACATGGACTACTGCCCGAGGTAGAGGAGAGATTTCTCCCGTTGAGTGAGTGAGAGTAGACACTGTGTTCTGTCTGTTTGGTTTACCATCGTATCTATCCACTTTACTGCTGTTGGTTGTGCTAGTAGGTCTACTAGCACCAGGATATGATTTACGAGCTCGGTTTCTACTTCCCTCAGGCAAATCTCCTAAGCTCCCAATCACTTGCTTTCCCTCAACAGCAAAGTGATTCTTACCTTCAAGGTGTCGTTTAAGGGTTGCTTTCGGTACTGAGTATTCACTGGCAGCAGCGTTCAAACCCATATCACCGTTGCGATATGCTGCTATGGCTCTCTCCATATCACTTGGGTTCCATGAGCCATATTTCACACCTTTAGGCATCTTGTAAAATCTAAAATAAAACAGTTATGGCTAATTCGTTTGTCTCTAAAATAATAGTATTTACTTAAAAGGGCTTAAATAGTTAAGGGGCAATCGACAGTATTTTATAACTCAATTAGTATTGAATTTTAACATTAACAATTGAAATGACAGTCGAACCTCTACAACTGTAATTAACCGAAATTGTAATATATCAAAACATTTTTGTATTCCCGAACATCTCCTATACGTTTTTAAATTATTATTTCTCTAATACTCGAAATTATATATACTGTAATTCGTTTTTATAAATAGTTTCGTTCGACTATGCACTAATCGGTTTCTATGAATGGACCATTTTAAAATTGTGGTACATTCATAGGAACTCCAGCCAGTCCATTCTTGGCAACTTCGCCATTTTGTATTGAAAGCTCAATCGCGCTCATGAGGTTATACAAAACTAATGAACACAAAACTAAAAAGGAAGTTGAGAGAACACTCTTTTCAGCGATGTGTATCATTTGAACACATAACTTTATTAAGCCAGTACAATGTCTATTAAAATTCCTTTGAAATTATAACAACAATGACAAAACCATACCTGAGAATCTCGTTCAGCGTGGGTTCTTGCTGTCACCACCAAACTCAACGTAGCACTGCCGAATAAGAGGAGGTACCCTTTTCAGTATGAACATCAATGCGGAACCCTTTAATAAATCCTCTTCATACAATGCATTTCATTTGAACAAATAGATTTTTTTTTATCCACAAAATGACATTTTCCCACCTCAATGCATTATCCTCCATCTCATACCAAAAAAACATATGCAACAAAAGCGATTTATTTATATTCTTGAATTTTCTTTAATCGAGAACCCTGGATGATTCTCACGGAATCCTGGGGTTCCAGGGAACACAGTCTGAATATCACTACCTTAGTGCGACTATTAAAAAAAAATTAATTGTCTGAATCGCGTAATTTTGTTAGAAGAATTGAATTTGTAAAAATGATAAAAAAGTGTTTGAATTTATTATGAGATATTTTTTTTTAATTTTTACCTTGTGAAATAAAAATTTGTAGAACTTGTCTATTCATTTTTTTATTTACATGAGAATTGTTTTGGAAGAAGTGGTTGTGTTTCTTAATGAAATCGACGGAGGACACCAACTACTAGAATCTATTCTTTCTGGTAAAGTTTTATTCATTTAAACATAAATATCCTTTGCTTCAGTTTATTTCATAATCAGAACCAACTTGTCTTTTTCATGGTAATAATAGGAACTTTAATTGTAGTTTTCGGAAAATTAGCGCAATGCCTTTACGATTAAAATATTGAAAAATATTCCAATTAATATCGGTGGCTTATTAAATGAATTTGTCTTACTGTTATATAACTATTTATTTAACTGTTACAACATTTTCAGAGAAATTTGTGACCAATCATCTAAGTCATCTCTCCTGATGTCAACCATAAAAAAAGTCAATTATCCGACAAACCAAAGCTGCCTTTTAGTCTTTTCAGAAATTTGCCAGACAAGTCATGCATGTAAATTACTTTATTTTTTATTGGAATTCAACTAATGATGAGAAAATTAGAATAGTTGACGGTGTTTCAGGAAAACTCCTGTCAAAGAATTCAACGAAATAAAAAAAAAAGCACCGCACATGCATCGGCTTCACTGCAGCACAAGGGTTTGTTGTTCAATCCTTCTGTGGAAAAAATTCTTGAAACATTTAGATGATAATTTCTAATTTATGTCTCGATATATTCGAAACGTCTAGAATAGTTCTTAAAATATTAACCTTTCAAATTGCTTAGAATAGTTTCTTCATTTAAATATTTGTGAATACAGGAACACATCTCTTTTTTTCATGTATTTTCGTATTTTTACGAATCCTATTAGTAGAACAAAATTTAGTATAAAGTAAAATAAAATATAAAGAATTTTCTTTTAATGAGCGGAAATTAATTGGAAAATAACGACTAAAATTTAAATTTTAATTTTTCTAACAGTTAATCCACAATATCAATTTGCTCGTTAAAAAAATCTTAGATACCTACGACAACACCTTTTCATTTGAGTGGTCTTTACATAAAAATTTCTTACTCTCAAAATCGTATTAAAATTGTTTTCAAAATGTTAAGTACCCTATCGGGATAAAACATCCTACCATACGCTGTCTCACAAAATAAAAGAACAATGTAGCCCACTAATATTCAAAAAGTCTTTTCTAAGTCAACTGACATAAGGTTTGTAAATCGTTCTGATAGGCAAACAGCATGATCTTGGCAAGCTCCAATTGGTAAACTTCTTGTGGATTCAGAATAGCTTAGTGACTGTAGTGGAGAACTTCGAATTCAAAGTCAGTGATTCTGTTCCCATCAATATAGTATTATTTTCCTATTTTTAATAATTGTAAATATCCCAAATTTTAAAATAGCATGTTGTATTAATTTAAAAATATCCTAATCGTAATTTATTTTTTTTTATGATAGTCGTCTACAATTATGTACATTTAAAATTATTTCACTTGACGTTTCGTCCCTGGCCTGGGATTACCTCGGACGTTTTATTTCTGTGGCGGTTGGGATTTACATAGCACATTGGATTGGAGATACCATTATTAATGCAATGGGTGACCATTATAAACCAAGATTCGCGGAGAGTGAGAGAGAAAACACTTCTAGCTTTACTAAATATGTCGTCAAAAAACATCACAGAAATAAAATGTCCGAGAAAGTCCCAAGCCAGTGGCGAAACGTCACATGTAATACTTTTAATTGTACATAATTGTAATTGACTATAGTAAAAAACTTTTACAATTAGGATATTTTTAAATTAACAAAGCATGCTGTTTTAAATATGATGTATTTAGAATGTTTAATGCATGTGCTATTTAATAATTGTAGGTTTAAGCAGCTCCTTTAATAACTCCTTCAGCAGATGGCCGAATTGTCTAATGAATATAGTGTCAAATATTGAATTCTAGAGTCTAGGATTCGTTTACCAACAGCATAGTACTATTTTCCTATTTTTTTTTTGTAGGTTTAAATAGTGCTTTAATCACTTCTTTGTATGCAGTGAACAACGTAGTGACTTGAGTGTTGGACTTCGAATGCTGAGTCTATGGATTGAATCCCATCTGTATAGTAGTATCTTTAATATTTATAGGTTTAAATATCTTCTCTAATCACTTCTATGGTATATATTGAAAGTATTACTAATTGTAGGTTTAGAAATCTCCTGAATCATTGCTACGGCAGGTGATCAAATAGCTGAGTTACTGTAGTGTAGAACTTCGAATTTAAGAGTCAGTGGTTGAGATGCATCTGTGTAGTATTATTTTCCTATTTTAAGAATTGTAGGTTTAAATAACTTCTTTAATCACTTATATTATATTCTCTGTAATATAAGTAAATAGTGACTAAAGTTGCGTACTTTGAATTCTGAGTCTGGGTTCGATTATCATCAGTATAAAATTATTTTCCTGTTTTTAGTAACTTGGTATAAATAACTTCTTTTATAACTGCTTTTAACGCAGATGAAATAGCCTAGTGATTGTAATTTTGAAGTCAGGAGTTAGTGGTTGTTTCCCATCAGTACAGTATTAACTCCTTTACATAACTATAGGTTTAAATTGTTCCTTTAATCAATACTACAGCAGATGGTGAAATAACCTAGTGACTATAGTGTCGAACTTTTAATGCAGAGTATGGTTTGATTCCCTTGTGTACAATATCACATTTCTATTTTTAATAATGTAGTTTAATGTAGTTTAAGTAGTTTCTTTAATCACTGCTACAACAGGCGTGGCATAGCCTTTTAGCTATAATGTCGATTTTCAAATTCGGAATCAGTACAGTATTATTTCCAGTTTTTAATTACTGTAGATTTAAACAGTCGTTTTCTTTAATGACTGCTGTTATAGATCTATGTAGTGAAATGGTGAAATAATTTACTGACTAGAATATCAGACTTTGAATTTAAAGTCTGTGGTTAGATTCAGTTTATTGTTGTATTATTTCTCTATTTTAATGCTTGTCAGTATAATTTGCTCCTTTCATCAGTGCTACTCATTCATTTCCATTCTGATAACTAATGAGGAATAGCACCGACGTAGCTCTTGAGTCTGAAAGGTGACTAAAATGAGTATCGAGTGTCCGGAAGCCGGTGCCCTTGTCTCTGGAGGCTGTAATTACTGTAAATGAGCTGTTATCCCATAGTTTGGGAGTTGAATGATGGGAGAAAGCTCATCCTCATAAAATAATTTTGTTATATTTATCCAATATGTAACTGCCGGAGTGATCATCAGGCAACGCTCGGAAAGGAGACTACTCAAGCAAGAAACGTTTGGTTTGATCATGAATATGAGAAAATTTCTGTTGTAAAGAAAGATGAGTACCATGTTATGCAACAAAACACTATGTACGTAGTGTGATAACAAATTACCGTAAAAAATGACAAACTGAAAATAAACTACAACGAAAGAAGAAACGAGATTGGAAGAAGAAGCACGTTGAGGAACTTGAAGGTCTGTCCTTAACTAAAGAAACCAGAAGCCTTTAATGAATAATGTAAAATAAACAAATCCGATCAAGGCGGTGGCCTGCCTCGAGGCTGATATGTGTGAACCAGGGTTCGAATCTGGTAACGGCATGGATGTTTACGTCCTTTCCTGTGTTTGTCTGCTTCTTCTCTTTCCCTTCAGGTTTGAAGTCATTGCATAATGGTACCTTGAAAACCACCTAAGTATCTATTCCAGAATCTGGTAGAAGGTTAAAATGCATCTCTCACTGCCATTTGGGCAGTGTGGGAGATTAGACCAGTACACCTCAGAAATTGAGGAGGCCTTTGCCAGCAGTGGACCGAAAATGGTTTGGAAAAAAAAAATAAAGAATCCAGTAAAGAATTGAACCTTTCCTGAAAATTAATATGCAAGGCAAAGGATGGATTTATTATTTGTGATTTGCATTGTATTCGCTAGCATCAGAATGGATGTTTTGATGAACTTCTTAACGAAAGGAAAACACATCAACTGAAGCTAGTGGTATATTTGATAATGGGTTTACTAAAAATTTGAATTTTGCAAATGAGACTGAAACGGAGATTAATATACCACCGTACACTGAAGTTGAAATGGCCATTAAAAGCTGAAAGAAAAGCAAATCATTTGTGTTGGATGGAATTCCTGATGATCTTTTTAAATATGGCTTTTCACAAGTTAAAAAGACACTTCATCAAGTAATTATGAATATCTGAATCGAAAAACAGTTACCGGAAGAGCAAAATTATGAAATAATAATGCCTCTTTGTGAAAACTGTAAAGTGATACTATAACTTTAACTAACTTAACGTAATGTAATATATACATTATAATGTATATGTCATGTATATGTAATGTAATATCTAATATAACTTGATATCTAATATCTAAGAT
This sequence comes from Thereuonema tuberculata, assembly GCA_023159025.1. Classification (NCBI taxonomy): domain Eukaryota; kingdom Metazoa; phylum Arthropoda; class Chilopoda; order Scutigeromorpha; family Scutigeridae; genus Thereuonema; species Thereuonema tuberculata. The sequence continues at coordinate 22,689 of JAFIDM010004368.1, forward strand.
TGTAATATACTCTTAATAGCTTGTTTTCGCATCTTCTATATTGCGTAGAGAAGTTTTTAGGTAGTAATCAATGGTGGATTCCATTCTAGGAAGTCAACTGTAAACCAAATATTAACTTTAACTCAAATCTTGAAGACAAATGAATATTAAGTTGGATTACATCATATCTTCATCGATTTTAGAGCCTCTTTTGACAAGCGTAAACTTGGAAAAACTTTATTTGACGATGGAGAATTGATATCCCAACAATATTAATGCGATAAACAAGGTGAAATATTTGATTCGAGGGCAGTTATATTTATCTGAGCCACTTGAAACTACTTATATTGTAAGGCAAGGGGATGTTCTTTTTTGTATGCTGTTCAGCATCACTCTTTAAAAAGCAGTACAGACTTAACATTCTAAGAGGAACTAATTTTTATAAGACAGTATAGCTTCTTGTTCAGCTGATGATTTAATTTCCCCGAACCACTGAAGGCTTGAAGGAACATTTTTCTCTTTTGGAAAGATTACTAAAAAATATGGGATTTGTAATTAATCAAGAGAAGACATGACAAGACATGTTTAATGGATTAAAGAACGGATATATCAGATTTACTCTACATAACTCTAAAAAGATCCACTACTTTCAATACTTAGGTTTCTTTGTTCCCCCTCAGGGCTGGTTAGTTGTAATCAGACGGGCCTGGCGAACCCGGGGGTTTCTTTCCCGAGCAAGTGGTCAAGAAAGATTGGCGGTTTAAACCTCAACTTTTCTGACTGCAAACCAGATCCCTTTTTCTCTGGTCTGGGTCTTTTATCTATATCTGAGTCTTTTTCCTTTCTTGACTCGGACACTTTACTTCATCCCATTCTATCTTACCCCTCCTTTTCACAAGGCAAATCCCATGGTTGTTAGACCCTCGCCTAAGGGATGAATGTCGCCGGCCCTTACTCCATCAGGCGATCCTAGAGGGTCTTGATGAAGGAGTATTACTCCAAAACTAAAAAGCTATGGAAAAAGAAGAAAATAAATTTCCGTACCCAGGTGGTAATCCACCCTCTCCTTCGGGAGAGGCAGGCTCCCATTCGGATTCTGGGGGGAGCCATCCACAGCTTTCTTCATCAGAGGCCCTGCGTTCTGCAGAGGCCTCAAAATACACTTTAAGGCAAGGGGCAGCAGAGACTGCATCCAGCCAAAGTGACATGGATACTCAGTCAAACACAGACCTTCTCTCAGAAAGTGAGGAGGCAGTTTCTCTGGGCAATCCTGACACACCGGGGACCTCAGACAAGCTTGCGAGCACGACTCAGCAACTTGACAAACTGAAGGTCAAACGAGCTAAAATGACAACCAGCGAACGTAGACTAGCTGTAAAAGCTAGACTCGAAGCGCAGGGAATACCTTGGGATCCTAGCAAATTTGGCAAAAGCAAAAAAGCTAACAAACTCAAGAACAAAGCACGAAGGGCAGAGGCTGCTCAGACTCCCTCTAGCAAACCTTCAGGCTCACAAACAACTGGAAGTAAACGCAGTAGAGCAGAGTCCGCCACCCCGCCGTCAACTGAGATTGACAGAAAGCGGCAAAGAGGGACTCAGCCAGCAGCGCCAACAACCTCCAAAGAGATTAATATTATATACAAAGATAAACTCACAGTCACAAAGATGGCAGTGGTGATTGAAAACTATCCAACATCCAAACTTACCAAAGAACAGGGTGAACAGATAGAACAAGCACTGATAGGCAGGATCGGCCGACTTTCAGACGGCACGTATCCTGTCTTTGCTGGCACCTATCTTGAGAGGGGAGCACTAATAGTTTCCTGCAAGACAGAGAGTACCGTCAATTCGCTCAAGCAAGCAGTGACGGAAATAAATCCTTTGGGTGAGGAAATCAAGCTGATTGCAGGCGACAGGAAAGAGGTTATGCGGGCTACCAAGGTGCTCTTTAGAGCACCTGCTAAGCTCGCGGACTTCACTCCTGACAAGATCTGCGAGATGCTTGACAACCAAAACCCACTATTAAAGGTCAAAGAATGGACAAGACTATCAGTTAAAGACGATCCGAAAGGAAAAATCTTTATCTTTCTGATAGATGACGAATCATTAGGGGCACTCAAAGCCTCTGACTGTATTGTGAACGTCGCCCTGTGGACGTCAACTATTCTTATACTTTCGGGTAAAGAAAAAGATGACGCTAAGGGCAATACAGATAAACCTCCACCACAGTAGAGCAGCATCAGCTGCTCTCTGTCGTACCTTCATTAAAGGTAATTTCGATCTAGCCCTCATCCAAGAGCCGTGGATCTACCATGGACATATAGTAGGGCTTGGAGAAACAAAAGGTAAGATTATTTCCTGTAATTCAATAAATAATGCTAGAACTTGTATTTTGGTAAAAAATGACTTACAGATTTTTCCATTGGTTGAATTCGGTTCCAGGGATCTAACCTCGATACTTGTCAGCTGGGGCGAAAGGAAAGAGCAAAGCCTTATTGTGAGCTCAGCATACTTGCCTTACGACTCCAATGAATTACCTCCGTCTCAGGAGCTCAGACTCTTAACGACGCATGTACAACGTTCCAACCTCGATCTCCTTGTAGGGTGTGATGCCAATTCTCACCACAAAGAAGGATGGGGAAGTACCGATACCAATGCTAGAGGTGAGTCACTTTTAGAATTCCTACTAGCAAATGACTTACATGTAGCTAATGTCGGTAGTTCTAGTACTTTTGCTAATAGACTCAGGTGCGAAACTATAGACATTACCTTCTGTACGCAACTAGACTTGGTACAGGGATGGTACGTCTCTGACGAAGCATCTCTTTCAGACCATAGTTATATTATGTTCAATTTAGGATGTACACTAAAACCCCAATCGTATCGTAATCCTAAGAATACAGATTGGCAAGGTTTTTCTGATGAACTTGAAGCCATGGTAAAACCATTGGCAAAAAAAGTCAACACAGCACTTGACATAGAGCAAGTAGCTTCTGCATTAAATGAAGCTATAATGGAAAGCTTCAAAGACAACTGCCAACTTGTGGAAGGATCCCGATCCTCCAACATAAAATGGTGGACAAGAGATCTAGACCGAAAGCGCAAGGCAGTCAGAAAACTATTCAATCATTCCAAGCACACTGGGGACTGGAGGGAATATCACACAGCCCTCACAGCCTTGAGTGTTGCAATAAGGAAAGAAAAAAGGAAATCATGGAGGGAATTTACGCAAGACGTAGATAGCCTCAAAGAAGCTGCTAGACTTCATAAAGTTCTTGCAAGCAAACCTATCAATCCAGTTGGTTCACTACGAAAACCTAACGGAGAATGTACAACCTCAGCAAGGGAAACGCTTGAACTTCTCCTCAAGACTCATTTCCCTGACTGTGTTATTACAACAGATAACGAAACTAGCGGTTACAGCATTACTGGCAAAGACCCAAGGCCATGGGCCGCCAGATCGGACTGGAACCTTGCAAGGCAAGTTATCACAGTATCTAAAGTTAGATGGGCTATCAGTAAATTTAGCCCATTTAAATCTCCTGGGACTGACGGGGTGTATCCTGTCTTGTTGCAAAAAGCACCTCAGTCAGTCCTCAAACTCCTCTGCGAACTATTCAGAGCTAGTGTGGCCTTAGGGTACATTGCACGGGCCTGGAGGGTGAGCAGAGTGGTTTTTATTCCCAAAAGGGGTCGCACAGACTACTCCTCTGCGAAGGCATATAGACCAATCAGTCTCTCCTCATTCCTCTTGAAGATTATAGAGAGACTGGTGGATAGACACATCCGAGATAAGGTGCTGCTTGGACAGCCCCTTCATCGGAATCAACATGCCTATCAGCCTGGCAAATCATGTTTATCTGCCCTTAACGATCTTGTCTCAAGGGCAGAAGATGCGCTGGACTGTAAGGAAATAGCACTTTGTGCATTTTTAGACATCGAGGGTGCTTTTGATAACATCTCTCATGATACTATTATACGTAGGGCTAGAGAACGAGGCATACAAGCCACTGTTTGTAGGTGGATAGATGCTTTACTCCAAAGCCGCTACGTCAAATCTACCCTTGTGCATGATACGATTGAAATCTATACTAGCAAGGGTTGTCCACAAGGAGGCGTACTGTCACCCCTATTGTGGAATTTAGTGGTCGATGACCTCCTTACTCAAATCTCCAATACTGGAGTTCATATACAGGGCTATGCAGATGACATAGCTCTAATGGTTACAGGTAAGTTCTGTGAGACAGTGGTTGACATCATGAATGACAGACTCCAGAAGATCTGCACATGGTGCGAGAGGGAGGGACTAAAAGTCAACCCCTCAAAAACTGTCATAGTTCCATTCACTCGTAAGAGGAATTTAACTGCATTAAGCAGAGTTAAGCTGAATGGAGTCCAGTTGGAAGCTTCGGAATCAGTAAAGTTCCTCGGCGTGACCTTGGACCAAAAACTGAACTGGAACGCACATCTGGACAATGTCATTCATAAGGCCAAATGGGCGCTCCTTACGACAAGACGTGCCATTGGGTCAAACTGGGGACTTAAACCAAATATAGCTTATTGGCTGTATGTTTCGGTTATACGTCCTCAGATACAATATGGATCTATAGTCTGGTGGCGTAAAGCCACACAGAAGACTTCTACTAACAAACTAGCTAGTCTACAAAGAATGGCTTGTTTGTATATTACAGGTGCTTTTACCAGCACCCCAACTGCAGCACTGGAAGTGCTACTAGACCTAACACCTCTAGATTTGTTTTTACAGCTAGAAGCTTGGAAAACAATCTTTCGATTACAACAAACAGGTTTGTTGAGACATGGTCGATCTTTTAAAAGTCATACCAAACTCAACAACAACCTGACAAAGTTATTTCCAGTTCTCTATATGTCTTCAGACGTAATGAAGAGAACATTTGTATTTACAAAACCATACACTGTGACCATTGAATCACGGTTACTTTGGGAGACTAGGAAGAAAAATCTTCCAACTAAGGAACTCGTCTGGTACACAGATGGTTCTTTAATTAATCATAAAGCTGGATTCGGGGTGTTCTGCAACAAGCCTCGAACCACTATAAAAGGTAGCCTGGGAAGTTATTGTACTATTTTCCAGGCAGAAATAATAGCTATTTTGGAATGTGCATATCTTGGGCTTTTAAAAGGCTACAGGAATGCAAACATTTCCATTCTTTCAGACAGTCAAGCTGCCCTTAGAGCGCTTGACACCGATGTCGTAACATCTAAATTAGTATGGGAATGCCACCAAACACTTTGTGCTCTTGCCCAACTCAATGCAGTGACACTGGGATGGATTCCAGGGCATAGGGGGTTTGATGGGAATGAAAAAGCGGACCAATTAGCAAAAGAGGGAGCTGAAACTCCCTTCATTGGTCCAGAACCAGCTTGTGGAATTAGCTGGTCTCTAGCTAAAAGCACAATGCACAATTGGGCCAAAAGAAAACACCAACTAAGATGGAATCTCTTTCCTGGTCAAGCCTTGGGGAAAAAACTAGTGCAAGGACCTTTAACTTCGTTTACAAAGTCCTTGACTAGACTTGACAGAGCTAATCTTCGATTAGCCGTAGCATTTATCACTGGACATGGCCACTTCAGGAAACATCTGACAGTAGTAGGTCTACTTCAAGAAGACATCAGCTGCAGATTATGCGGGCAGTCGCCGGAGACAGCCAAACACTTAATCCTGGACTGCGAATCCTTGGACCCTAGGAGAAGAAGGGTATTTGAGGGCAAACAGCCGGGAGATGAATTTGACGCAAGATTGGGAAGTAAGATACTGGAACTTATAAAGTTCACCGGTATTGGAACTCCCTAATAACGCGAAAATGGGAGTACAATAAATCTTTTAGGTTGACGTGCACGGGGTCTGGAACCTCAATCCCAACATTAATCTAATCTAGGTTTCTTTGTTACCATAGACGGTAAAACAGCGTTGGAGATAATTGCACGAATTTTTTCTGCGAGCAGGTGTTATTATGGCCTTAAGAAGCATTTTAAATCTAAGTCTATCGACAAGAAGGACAAAGCTCTTCTTGAATAAAACTTTGAGAAGAATGATTTTTACTTACGGTACTTTCTAAGCAAGATAGAAAGAGGATCAAGCTCTTTAAATGAAAATATTACAAATTTGTGGTACAAAACTGCAAGCAGAAAACTGGCATCACACACCAATGAGCAAGTTTATAATAATATAATGAATCGAACATTTTAATTAAATTAATCAAGTTCAAGAAGCTCAGATCATCTTATTCGACTTGATGAAAATGATCCTGCTCCAAAGATTCTACTAATCGAACCTGCGGAAAGTGTCTAAGAGCTTTACTTACGCTGAGAAGAAGCTATTCAAGGGGACATGATAGGAGTTGGTTGCATATAATTACCTAAGATCCTGAGAAATGGCGGAAAATTTTATGGGAAGCCCAAACACCGAAGGAATGGGGTATTTTAAGGGGCCAACGTCCCCCCCCCCCTCCCATGTTCGAGATATTTGGCATTGTTTTCATTGGATTTCCGCTATTAGTTTAAATATTAGAAATGCAACCATCTCATTTCAGTTGTCAGAAAGCATAGCTTGATGCTTAAGGTCTTGGACTCATATGCTGAAGGTTATTGTTTTGAATCCGTGTGTTTACTATTTGTTAATTTTTTTCCTCTCATTTTTTTTTTCTCAATGTCCGCTTGGGGTTTTTTTTTTTTATTTTCCTAACTTTTTTTAAATTTTTTTCTACCTTTTTTTTATTTTTCCTTGCGTTAATATACTTCCTTTTTTAAATTTATTATGGATCGCCCTTAAATTTATGATTTAGTACAAAATTACATTCACTTTTTTTTTTTATTTTGTAGAATTAGCCTCTGACCAGTCTGTTATATTATGATTGATTTCATTGAAAATTAATATTTATTTCGGTTCCGGTATATTAACTGACAATCAATCTTTTATATGAAAAAATTCCTAAAATTGAGCAAAAACATTTTTAAAAAGAAAGTGTTTTTTTTTTTTTTTTTTTTTTTTTTTTACGAGTTATATCATCAAATGTTTTAATATAATAATCAAATAAATAAATAAAGAAAGAAAGAAACAATAATCGTCAACTTAATATTATGCTGTGAATTAGCATTATAAATAATTCTTAGTATAACGCAGTTTCGGTACCACTTTTTTTTTTAAATAACTATTGATACAATTATATATATGGTAGTCGTTTTATGATTAAGTTAAAGAAACTATTACCAGGAATGGTTTCTTTGTTCAATGTGGTATAGTTCGATTTCTGAACAGTGTTTTTCATAACTAGTAAAGTAAGGCTTATATACTGTATATGTCTTACTTAACTTCAAATAAAGTCCACTAAAGGAAAACTTTTGTAATTTACAAAACGCTATAAAAAATATACATGCATTACAATGTTTGACATTTATTTTTAACAGTCGAAAATTTATTCACAAAAACAAATTACATCAAATAAATTAAAACCTAAAACTTAAAACTAACATTAAAAATTAAAAAAGTAAAGTTAAATTCTAAAAAAAATACAGGCAATAGAATATTAAAATCCATTTGTAACAGTCGGAATTTTGTTGCCTGTCAACACATGCGAAATTCCATTGTTGCGAATAGGATTGACCAAACAACTGATGGCACGTTAAACCCAATTTTTTAACACTATTCCTGTTGCCTGGCAATGCGCGTCCGCCAACAATTGTTGCAAAATTCAATTGTTGGCGAACGTACGCTCATGCTCGTGAACACAATTTCTTTAATAATACAGATGGTGTTATTTACTTCACAGATTCTTAACCATATGCCACGTTAACGTCGTTTTGAAAGGAACAATAAATAAATAAATAAAATAAATAAATAATAAATAAAAGTTAATGGTTCTTATTGCTTTATTATTCAAAACTCTGTAACTCCCTCATCTATTCAGTGCCTTTCACCAGCGTGATGAAGAAACCGAAACATCACAATGTCAGAAATAAATTTGAATATAAAAATATAATTCGTTTACAGTTCTATTGAGTTGAATCAAAAGCTCCTTCGGATTTTTTTTCTCATACGAACAGGAACTTTTTTTTTTCTCATCACATTTATAAAATTTAGAATAGGCCTAATATAACTGAAGGCGAACAAACTTTATACAAATTTGATATTGTTAAATTATGACTTGAATTTGAATGCAGTTATTTGAATTTGAAAATATAACAGTGTGCTATTCTTAAGCAATGATTCCTGTATGGTTTGCGGTGAGTTATAAAACAGATAAGGATTTCCTGGCACAATCCCTGGTGTACAAAATTGTAAACTGTTAATAAAAACAACTTAAACTATAAAAAAACTATTACTTATTTAGTAAATTAAGCATGTTCATGCTATTAATTGATCTGGATAAATATTTTTATAAATAGGTTTCGTCAAAATTTTAAAATATACTTTTATAATATTCGAGGCACGTACAGCTTCAGAATCATTGTTTTAATGTATTTAACTCTGTAAAACCGTAAGAAATAGTTTTATTAATAATCGACAGCAATTTTGTATAGTTTCAATAGAATTTTATACAGTTTTTTTTTTTAATTCAAATTTTATCTTCGGGTTTCTTTCACTTGCAATTTCATTGGCTCGTTTACTTACCTCAATAAAAAACAATCCTCGTAGTCGGTGCATGTTCGGGTAATGTCACGAAATCTAAAAATATCTTGTAAACCATGTGGGAAGTGGTAAGAGCGAACGTATTTAGTAAGTCACACTTTCGACGTAAATTCTTGTACAGCTATTTGGCAAAGGTCTCAGTCTTCAACAAAAAAAAAAAGCAGAACCTAAGTGACTGGATATCCGATTAATTTGAGATAGGTACAGTACATACCACAAAATATGTAAAGGAGGATAGGAGGTGAAAAATAGCAAATCTATGTTACTTTGAGTTGATGGTTAAAAAAACGTTTAGTTTTGTAGTTTAATACGGTAAAATAGGGTTTACAAAAATAGGATTATATAAAATACGGTTTATATAGAGCAACATAACGTAGAGTAAGATAGAAATTTTCTAAAATCTAAGGGAATTATAATGATCACTTTTTTTCATAAAGAGTTTTTTTTTTTTTTCCTTGTCTTTATACCATAATAGTAACTAGAAAGAAAAAAAATAGGAGAATGTGTTTACTAAAAATTTATTCACACAGAAAATCCAAGCTAGTCTCCTTTCAAAAAGCAGGGTGATAAAAATATGAGAAACTAATCTCATAGCACAGCTATAGGAAGTAAAATCAATAGTGACTTTAAGGAAAATGGTAATTATAAGAAATCCAATATTATTGAAAATCTTATGTTGTTATTCCAAAATAATAATAAATTTAACGTCCTGTGAATAGTAATAACAAAGCAATAAAAACGAAATCAAAAACAGCACCAGAATAAACAAATTGCCATTCTGAATCACTTATTGATTCCCCAATTCCCCCCCAATAATTGATTCAGAATGGCAATTTGTTTATTCTGGTGCTGTTTTTGATTTCGTTTTTATTGCTTTCCAAAATAATACTGAGAATATAATTACAAATTCTTTTTTTACTTTATCAGTGAATAGATTACAATTAAAACTATTTAATAATATCAATATATGGATTCTTTTTTCAAGAAAAAAAAATCATATAAAAGAAGACGCCGACATACAAATGGTTTTTTTTTTTTTAAAGTTAATTACACATTAAAAATACAAGGACCGGTTTCGCTCTTGTGACGGAGCTTTCTCACCTAATTAAAATTAAGAGTACATGTTCTTAAATACAAGATTGGTTTAGAAAATTAGCATAAAATTGAGATGAACCAATGATAACATAAGTATAAGGATCAATGAGATGAAAGCTTCCACGTTGAACGCATGTGACGTCACCGGACATGGCACTAAAGTCCCGCGCTGAATAAAGATCCTCCCAGAATGCAAAGCAGGTTATAGATTGTCCTTTCCTGGGCGACCGCTAACATTGAAACAAAAGAGAAGCGACCTCTTATCTTTCAATGTTAGCGGTCGGCCAGGAAACTCAATCTATAAGCTGCGTTGCATTCTGGGAGGATCTTTATTCAGCGCCGGGACTTCAGGAAGGACCAAAGATGTGATTGCTCGGATCAACTGGATAGGATTAGCTTCTGCGTCAACGGACGTGACGTGAAGGAACCTAATGAGAACAAAAAAAAAAAAAAATAATGTAGTGTTTAATAGTGGGAAAAAATTGGTTTATAATTCCATTTTCGGCTATAGCCTGAACAGAAATGGTAGTGTTATAGCAATTTGGGGAAGTAAGAATTAGAATTGATTCTTTACATTTCCTAACGAAATGATTGGGTTCCTTGAATAGTATAGATGGATTAGAGAAATTAATGGAATGGGCGGATTGGTGAGAATGAACTGCTGTGGCATAATTAAAATCATCATTAGTAATAGCATAAATATGCTGTGATATTCGATCATGAAGCTGTTGCCTTGTCTCTCCTATGTAAAAACAGGTATTATTGAAACATTGAATCGCATAAACAACGTTAGAAATACGTGTGATATCAGGTTGGGGTTGGTGGGTTGCAAATTCCGACCTAAAGTATTTGCACATTTTGAAGAAATCTTGAAGGGCCGAAGTATAAAGCCTAAGCGCATAGAACAATTGAGGGTGGAAGGGAATTGATACAAAAGCAGTTGGTTTTGGGCTATTATTTGGATTACCTTCATAGTGTTTGCGAATGGCACTACAAAGATGCTTATTTATAAATGAATCTGGGTAGTCATTACTCTGGAGAACAAACGTATGGTTTCAATTTCAAATAAAAAAATCATTTTCAGTAAGAAAAAAGAATTTGTAAAACAATAATTCCTTTCTTAAAAAAAAACTAGGGAATCGTAAAAATATTTGTAACAATAATATAAATGGATTATTCAAAGTTTAGAGGGAATAATTAGGAAAGTTAGTTTGAAGATTTCAAAATGGTCTACATTATTCCATATTGAAAATTATTCTATATAAGAATTGAGTGTTGTACTATTGAAAATCGCGAAAAATATTGAAAGTGAAGCGAAAGTAAAATAAGACTGAGAATATGAAAAAATAACTTGTCTATTTTGTAATATTTGTAATGCATTTGGCTTATATAGTAAAGTTTCCAACTGCTTGACTTCCGACTGACCTTTAAAAAACTGCATCAGGAAATTCCTTTAACTTTGCTTCGCTTTTCTACAATTTGGGAACTATGTTTTCAATAGAAATGAGCTCTATCATAGGAATGAAGATGCCTTATAAGCAACTTACAATGGAAGCCTTTGAAATGAAGCAACGAAAAAGAAAACTCCATTATCACAATGTGTGTATACTAATGTTATACCTATATATTGTTAACTCCATAAACTATGATAATATAACTGTATTAACTTTGTTATTATTAACATTCTACGCCAAAACATAATGAGAAGAATATTTACAACAAATTACAAAATCTTAGTCAATGGCAAAGGATGTCTGACCCTCATCATCTAGAACTTATTGCCAAACATGAAAATTTATTTCAGTTTTTATAAAAGAAAAAAAATATTACAATGTGCAGTAATTTTTTTTTTTGCTAAAAGTTAAAAGAAAAACAAAAACAATACTAAAACGTGCAGTTTACTTTTAAATTTGCGCATTGTTTTACTGATAATTCTCGTAATTGCCATTTTCCTTTTACGGCAATAATATATCATAAAATATTTGAATGTGTCTTGTTCATTTGAGTATTAGTACCTGGAAAACCGAAATAAAACGAAAATAAAGTAAGAACACTGCAGACAATCACCTGGTTAGGGGAATGGACAGCTCCGCAGTGAATATGCGATGTTGAAAGGAAAAAGTTTTAAAAGTTATTATTTTATTACAGGTAAAAAAGCACAAAACCTCAATTTATTAAGAATAAAATAAAACTAAAATAAAGTAAGAATACTGTAGATAATAAACTAGTACCCAGGTCAATCATTTACTCCTAAATAAGTTTTCCCGAAGTCGAGACCTAGCTAAATGCTTTCTCGCACCCGAAAACGGTAGATTCACCCCCATTTCATCAAAATCCTTAGGCCCGTTTTCAAGATAAAATTTACAAGAATTGGTCGCTTTACAGTATTTGATTGATTAGGGTCTTTTGCAGTAACTAGAAATTGTATTGTAGCAGAAGTAGCTTTCGGTTTTTTGAAAATATTCCTTTACTGAATTTATTCAATAATTCAAAAGTGTAGGTGAGTTCTCTTAAAAAGGTTTGGGTTTTTTATTATTACAGTGAAACCTCCGAATAGCGGACAGTCACGGGACCGGAAGTTTCATCCGTTATTGGGAGGTGTCCGCTATTGGGAAGGACTATCTTTTTTTTAATTTTTTAGCTTATAACATGTCATTTAATGAAAAATTACATACAATCTTAAATTTCTACAATGAAATTGCCCTATGAGAAAATATGAACAATTGCAATCTGTTTACTAATCCATTAGTTTTACAGTATTACGGTATTAATTTTGTCATTATTTTAAGTAAGACAAACGGATTAGAAAATTAATTTTATTAACTAAAGTAATCAGTTAACAGAGTTTGACATTTCTTTTTTGCATTGAAAACATGTTTCTCAATATGAATAATTAAATCGTTTAACTTTACAAGGCCTTCAGAGTCCACTTTGCTTCCAACGCCTTTTCTTAATGGCCCACCAATGGGAATGTTTTTTGCTCGTGCAGTGCAAAACCAATCGAAGACAACAGAGTCGAACGCACTTGCCTCCGTTTCCGAACTTTGATGTGTTGGGAGTTTTCGTTGGAATTCGTGACCCATAATTTCAAAATTTCCTCTGGACGCTACGTATTACTGTAGCCTGATTGTAAAATTGCTTTTGAAAAACAACACAAGATCGTTCATTTTCTGTAGAATGTTGTCCGTTATTGGGAGTGTCCGCTAATCGGAGGTCAATACATAGAAACGTCTATATTAAGGGACTGGGGATTGCAAAATTGTCCGCTATTGGGGGGTGTCCGCTTTTTGGGAGTGTCCGTTAGTGGAGGTTTCACTGTATTATTTAAAATGCACGAATCACAATGTATATGGAAGACAAAATTTTAAGTCTTTCACGTGAACTTCATAATTAAGGCGTTTTATTGAAATATTCAATTTAATGGGAAAAAGATATTGAAATCACTGTCTGTTCCAAAAAGACCAACATTTATCTTAAAAGTTATAAATAAAATGAAAGCCACCACACTGGATAAAATTCAAATAATTACATTAAAACATAAAACACAAACGCTTTCACAAGTCTTTTTCAAGTCAAAAAGACCTTTACTTGAAACAAGACCTGCTGGTCAGGCCGAAAGCGTTTGTATTTTATGTTTCAATATAATTTATTTTAATTTTATCCAGTGTGGTAGCTTTTATTTTATTTATAGACATGTTCCACACGTTAAATTATTTTAATATCTTATCTAAACGTGAAATAAATTTCTTAAAAATAAAAGGGATTTTTGTTGCTTCTCACCCTCTTTGATATGATGTATTGTTCTTCTTTTAGAAATACTTCTGAGAAAGACCTCAAAATAAAGAATAAAATATTAGGCCTATAAGTTAGCCTAATATTTTATTCTTTATTTTATGAATTTAAATTAGCCAAGTAAAATTTTATGGAAAAGTTTTTTTCTCCCACTTCCAAATGAGAAACACATTTTTTCGACTTCGGATTTCACCTTAACTTTTTAACATTCTACGGATATGCAAAAAATTCTTTAGCTTCAAGCAATTTAAAATCACAAAGAAACAAATTAGGTGCTGAATAATTTTTAGTTTTTATAAAAAATTACATTATTTAAATTAACAAATTATGTAAATATTCTAACGTTACGCTAAAGCAATCCTTATTGAGAAGATTCTTGTCCTGCGATTAGGAGACACCTCTTGCTATAATCAGAGACACCATTTCCCTTTCACGCAGAGTAATCAAAGACAACCGATGGCAAACAATCAAGGAATTTAAGCGATCATCACTTGCTTTTTATTGTGTGCATGAAGTGATTCTGCAATAAAGAGACAGAGGCAGTGTTGTAGAGCTCCAAATAAGGATTTGCAGTGGTTTGATACAAAATAGTTGATAGCGGAAGGAAGACAACATTTTCTAAAATATACAATCTAAATTAATCGTCTTCAAGCTTTAATAATATTATTATTTAAGCATAGAGAAGTAGGGTCTTAAGAATTAGAAAAAAAAGAAAAACTTTTTTTTTTGTTTTCCAGTAGGATTTTCACTACATTAAGAAAAATAATGATTGTTCTTATATAGAAATCAAGACATTAATTTGTAACTCGTCCAATAATGGAAGTAAAACACTAAAAACAATTCCAATTAAAAAAAAAAATGGAGGAAAAAAAATCAAATACCTTTCCCTGACTGAAAAGCGCAGAAGCAATCGAAAAACTGAATGAACTGTTTGTGTTTGGAAGGAGTGGAGATTACTTATAATTACTTCAATCCTTTTAAATAATTTTAATTGATTTTTATTAAGATTTCTGTTGCATTCTTTCTTTAAACTTAAGAATCTATTATTGTAAACTGCTTTTCAATAAAGCGTTGCGATGGTAAATCACTGTTCATATCATATTCGAGAAGGAGACAAACATAGAAAAAAGAAAGAGAAACAACTGAGCAACTTCCGTTTAACAGCAGTCAGTTGACGGACAGTCTTAGGTGGCCTCGATTATCCGACGAGGCCAGAGGCTAAACATTGTAATATTGTCAAAAGCAACATCATAGAAATTAATAAAAAACAAATTGTTTAACAGATAAAGTGCCCTCATTGGTTCAATATTTTGATAATTTCTATTAGAAGTAAATGAAGATTATTAGCAAAATTTGATTGATTGGTAAAAGAAAAATCTGAGATTTTGAGCCATATTTCCAATAACATTAGATTTTTTTTTTGTCATTGTTTGGGTAATGTGATTTCCTGAAATTTCGGTTTATTGAAGAATGAAAGAGAATTTTGTCAAAAACTTTCTACTTTTAGATGATGTATTTGATGAAAATATAATTTCGCCCCATTTAAGAGGAATTAAAAGCAAACCAGAACAGTTAAAAATACACCCAATCAATTCATCATGTTAGTTCACTGGAAGGATGAGCAAAAAGCTTTCAACTTCCTGTCTTGAAGCGACTCATGTGGGAGGCTACGGAATCAAAAAGAAAAGAAAAAAGACGGAAATAAGAAGATGAGAGGGAAAAAAAAATCCACAACCTACTTTTATAAATAGTCTAGAAAAAAGTCTGTTTACTGTTGGAATTGGATCTTAAATAGATAGTTACTATCCAAGATGAAATCTTAAATTTGGTGAGCAAATAATCTCACTTTCAATTTTAATTGACTTCAGTTGTGTTCGTATTTCACTTAAAATCTTTATTTCACTTAAAATCTTTATTTCACTTAAAATCTATGCAAGCTTCAGATTTAATATTATTTAATATTAAACAATTTAAGTAAATAATAGGGATGTAATTATTTCCTTAGGAACATGGCAAATTTCTATTGTTTATTCACAGGTGTTACAACTTAACCAGGAGTTCCTAAAAGAATTTAAAGCCTACTTTCTTTAGGACTCTTACGAATCTGAATATATCCTAAAGCTACGCATTCTAATAAAGTTAAAAATGAAAATCCCACAATGTCATACTTAAAATACCAATTATTATTGAAATTCTCAATACCTTTCCTTAATACATGATCTATAAAGTAACTGCTTGCTAGGTATTCTACACATTAGAAATATGTTTTATCCAATATGTCTGAACTCATATTAACCCCCCTCCCACATCATTCACTATTTCAGAATGTCTGTAGTTTTTATTGTTACGTTTGGCTCATTAGATAAGTCATCTAAATTTTCTATAGACAATAGTAACAATGACACTGGATACTTGATACGCTGTTGGATCACCGTAATAATTATTATCACTGTTCATTGTTCGAGTGATCTAATAGAAAGAAACTATATATACATCATATTTAACGGAAATCACAGATGGATGATAGTCACAACAGGCTCGCCATTATCAAAGGAATTTTATCCCATTTTAAAATGCGTTATTATTTCATCTATTTTTAAAATTAAGATTTTTTTTTTTAACTTTTTAGATTTATGCCGGTTAATTATTTTCATTGATTTTAGAATAAGCATAAGTAGAATAAGAATAATATGAATAGTAATTGAAAGCTTATTTCTAAGAATATACACCGTTATTTCTTAATTCTTTTAAGCATTTTCTTTTTAAATATGTGTTATCATAGTAAGTTAATTTACAGATCAATCACTTTAAACCGATATTTCGCTGTCGTACTGAATACTCATACTAAATAATCACACTGAAATTAAAATGCAAAATTTCAAGCTTATAAATATCATTTACTCATTTTTATAAAGCTTTAGTATATAATAAGGTATCCCATATTTATATAAAAATAAACATATTTATTTATTTATATGTGCTGTACTGAAATGTAGTGAAGTCTTTTAGATCGTAACATTTTTTTTTCCTATAATAAACAAACAAACAGAAATCTGAAATGGTATTTTTCTCTTATCCGGATTCTTCATCCCTAAGTTCAGTACTCAAAATGAAGTAGGAACAGACAATAAACACATTATAAAACTCTTAAGCTTGCAATGTAAATTGCTGTTTATTTATTTTCACAATGACAAAATATGAGGATAGTTTTCAGCCTAAACTCCTTATCTTTTGGCTAATATATACCAAAATCAGTAAGGATCTTATACAGTGTTACCTCCAAATAACGGACAGTCACGGGACCGGAAGTTTCGTCCGTTATTGGGAGGTGTCCGCTATTCGGGAGGACTGTCTTTTTTTTGATTTTTTAGCTTATAGCATGTCATTTAATGAAAAATTACGTACAATCTTAATTAAATTTCTACAATTACCATTGCGATATGAGAGAATATGAACAATTGCAAATTATTTACTATATTCCTTTTTAAATGAGTTGCTAATCCGTTTGCCTTACTTAAAATAATGACAAAATTAATTAAGTATATAGAAAATTAATTTCTAGCCATCCATTTGATGCCTTAAATGTGTCCAATTCTGACCGAATTCTCTGGCTTTTTCTTGAAGCAAAACACCGCTTATAGAAATGTTCTTTGCATGAGCAGAGCGGAACCATTTCGTCGTTTTTGCTTCTTTCAGTTTTACGAAACTTCAAATTCTTCGAATTTCGTTTGAATTCACCATCCACATTTTTCTAATCTCATCTTTGTCCTTCAAAAGTTCACTTATCTGAGTTTTTCCAACTTTAAAACGTTCAGCAAGAGAACGCACACTCAGCTTTTCTTTTTCAGCAACTTCAAGAACATCAATTTTTTATTTCAGTGCCAATCTCTTCCTTTTTGACACCAGTTTAATTGGCACTAAATGTAATCAACACGTTTATAGGATAGCTTTATGAGGTATTGACATTTACAAAGCAACTGCAGTGAAAAAAAGGCGTCAGATTCGTGCATTGAATCATGGAACACAGATACAATGTATCAATGTAATGGAGGGGGCGGGTACCGATACAAAGTATCAATGTATGGGACACCGATGTAAATACAACCATAATGTGTTTGTCGAATGTTAATCGAAAAAAAAAAAAAAAAATTTAACAGTTAAAATAACTGTCCGCTATTCAGAGTGTCCGCTATTCGGAGTGGATAACATGGAATGTTCTATTGTAAGCGACTGGGACCCGCAATAATGTCCACTAATTAGAGGTGTCCGCTATTCCGGGTGTCCGTTAAAGGAGGTAACACTGTATTGTAAATGTTCAGTAATCCTAAAGTTTTACTTTAGGGTAAGTACTTTTTATTTTCAGTAGTCTAATGATGGCCGCACTGATCTGCTCACTTATTAACTTCAAGTTATATTCTAAAGGCATTTTGTGCAAATATATTTTTCTAATACCCATATAAAATAAATAAAAATTAATCCAATCTTTTAATATTCTATGTTATTTTTCGCTTTTCATCCAGAAATAACTCAAAAATACACTCATTGCCAAAAAGATTGGCTCACCCATAAGCAGCAGGCGAAATGGAATGACACTTGGCATAGGCAATGAGAATGATGATGCAAAAAACTGGTTACAATATAAGAGCAAATGGACCGTTTATTTGGACAAAACACTGCAGGTCAGTAGTCCCTTTAGTACTGCGTTGTACCGTCTTTAGCGTGAATACATGCGGCGATACAGCTTAAAATGGAGTCATAGAGACGTCTGCCTACCTTTCCTGCGCATGTGTTTTTCTCATGTCTCCTGTGTTCCCATCACCGTCACACAATACAGCCAATTCGACAGCCTGCCTCCCAACAGTACGACCTGTCAAACTCTTTAAGTCATTCAAAACTGAGTCGCATGCGTCTTCGAGGCATGCTGAGGATCAGAGACATGCACTCACAACCACACTGATTATAAAGCACACAGTGGTCACATCCGTTCACATAATCAATGTCGTACCGATACTAACGCCTCTGGTGGCAGTTCTCAGCGGGCAGTCGCAGCCAAACTTCTATCAGAGCCACTGATACCTCTGCTGTAAACCGAGTTGCAACGTTCCCGGATCAGCCGTTCTGGGTGCCGTAATTTGTTTGGCAATGAGTATATTTTACTATGTGAATTATATTTATTAAGCACTTGTATATAATTCTAATGAAAGCTTCATAACAACAGTAAAAACAAGAATACCAATAAAATAGCAGTGCAGACATTGTAAGAGTTTTTTCTATGCTTCAGTAATTTCAAATAGTTTCTAGTAAGAAATGTTTTAGTTATTCAGATAGAAAGATTTGATCCCAAAAAAAAAAAATAGCTTTTAACTTAAGTATGTGTTTATTAGAGATGGGCAAAGTCGTACTTTTTACTGAACTAGTTCTTTTGAGATAGTTCAAATGAACTACCTTAACAACCAAAAAAAAAAGGTTCTCAAATACTTAATATAAAACGAAATAAACCAATTCCAATAGCCAATAGTGGAGTGGTAAAAGAACGAACTAGTTCATTTGAACTAGGTCGTTCGTGAACTATAGTTCTTTTCATGAACTAGTTCAATGAACTAGTTCGTTCACGAACTACCCATCCCTAGTGTTCATGTACACTAACATACATATACCAAAACCTAATAACAATCCTGTAATTTAACTATATTCTTAAAATTTAATTACTCTACATCACTTAAATATTGGTTAAATATTTGTCACTTATAGGACAAAAAGTTTTGCTGATTATACAACCTATTTTAAGGCTGCACTTTTCTTAAGCCCACAAAACTACGCCCTTTTGCAGCTTACCTAATAATGTAAAATGATGTATTTTGGAACATGCTTACAATATGAGAATGGTGATTAGATTTTTATTTTTTACATGGAATTTTATGAACTATTTATTTATGAACAGACTTTATGAACAAACTTTCTGATTGAATAAAATATTTTATTTTCTGAAACAATTTATAGCTCCTTAGTATAGAGAGAGTCTTGCTCCATTGCTATTTATTTTTTTAAGTATTAATATAACGGACCAAATTTTTAAGCTACTGATTATGATCGTTTTGGAAATACCAAAATCAAAACTTATTTAGTATTTACAATTGTGTAATCTCTCAAATATAAAATTGGATGAAAATTAGTGCATCAGTCTCTGAATTACTTAAGAGAATAGTATTGTGGGCAAACCATAATGCGGACTAAAAATCTATTCAGGACTGGACAATAAAACACTCTTAACTGTACAGTTTGATGTTGATCATTGCATTATTTTGTAGTTTTTCTTACAGTTCAATATTTTGGCTTTTATACGAAGTAGATCACAAAATATCTAAGACAAAAATCTAATCAGATTAAACATTCAGACTAGACTCCAAA
This sequence comes from Thereuonema tuberculata, assembly GCA_023159025.1. NCBI lineage: Eukaryota > Metazoa > Arthropoda > Chilopoda > Scutigeromorpha > Scutigeridae > Thereuonema > Thereuonema tuberculata. Next base: position 42,631 of record JAFIDM010004368.1, read on the forward strand.
ATATGTTGTTTGAAGTAATTCGGTATGTTATTATTATTATTATTATTTTTTGAGTTATATGATCCACAAGATTCTGAATAAAGACATCTGTATACATACCAAAAACACAGACAAAGTCAGTCTACATATGTTGTAGAAATACAGGACTGCATGATGCGTTAACGATCACCAAAACACGAATCAGTGCATCGTTAAGTATAGACTTTTTTTCTTTTTCTACTAAAAACAAGGGACTTGAAAAATTAACATAGAAATGTAGTATAGAAAGCAACCACAAGAATTTCGCCTCATTCGGAAATTCAAGTATTTGTGTTTCTTTTGGTTACGAACTTTCCTTAGTTACTACAGTTAAATCACATAATTTCAAATGCCTTTGAATTATTATATAATTAATTACGTAATTAGCATTAATAAATTATAAATAAGAGAATTAACAATACACTGATTACTTCTAAGTTGAAATGACTTGTTTATTGCCCTGACAGAACAAATCTAAGTACTTTTTTTTTTTGGCAACATCCCGTGAATTTCTTAAGTGAATTTTCGCTTTGAAGTTTTTGTAAAACTCTTGAACGGATTGCTTAACGTTGATCATGTTGATTTCAGAAGCCATTTTTTTTTTTTTTTTAATTTTAGAAGAGCCAAGGTCACATTGCCAACTGCGTCTCACCATAAAAGGAACCAACAGAGACCACTCACCTTTCGCTCCACCAATGAGAGAGAGCTTTACGAGGGTCAGGCAGACACACTCTCCCAACCCCTCGCACTCTTCAAAGGGTAGGGGAAAGGGACATCTATCTTACGTCTGAAACGTTAATAACCCCCCCCCCCTAACATTTTTAAAAACAGTTAAATCAAATAGTGAGTTTCATAAAATAGCTGATACTTAGTTTAAATTAAATAATTTCTCTGGTCCGTACTTAAAAAAAAAAAAAGTATTAATGATATTCACCGTTTATTTACATATTTAGTTTATATTATGAGCCTGCAAATTAGTTTTACTTTTGTTTTGAATTAGATAATACTGGCTTATTAGAGACAATGATTGTTGGTCTAATAGGAAATGTCTTTCTTTCTTAATTTGCCGATGTCATTATTTTATTGTTAAGCCGATATTTACTCATTTTAGATAAAATGCAAATTACCTTATTTAGTGTGATTAAATTACACGAAGAATTTTCGGATATCTAAAAAAAGAGACTAAAACCGTAATAATCAGGAGTGTGATATGAAATCTATTTTTAAACGCAGATTTTTATAAAAATAACTCAGCCTTGACATGCCGTGAATAAGCAGATATTTTTAATATTTGAAAGCGAAGGAAATTCAACTGTAGTTTATGCACTGATAATCATGTTATGAAAGAACTATCGTCTATTAGTGATCTTCGAAGTTTAACTCGAAAAATAAATCTCGCTATATTTATTCTTAAATCACTGCAAAAATAACTTGTCAATTATTTGGTACAATATCAATTAATACAATATCTCATTGCTATCATATTCTTTTTTATTCTAATTTTTCTCCGTTATCTGATAGTTTAACAATCCCGTACACGAAAGTGTAAAAGAGGAATCTGCTACTTTCAGAAAGCATGCTACTTTCATGCTACTAACTCTGTAGTCCAAATTACAAGTCGGACAGACATGAGTCATATCTTTCTGTAGCCCTTATGATTTGTAGAAATGGGAAAACAAAATGAGGTCCAGTCTCATTTGTCTCAATCACTTCTTGTCTCACTGGAAAAGACGAAACATGTGCGGATCGCTAGGGTTCCTTGTACAGCATAAAACCACATTTTTGCCTTGTTTGTTATGGATTGGATTAAATAAAGATTTAATGAAGCAAGTCTTTTCTTACAACCGAAATTAATGTTGGAGTTAGAACAAAACAAACAAACCAACATCAAAGCTAGTAGATATAAACTGACTAAATTTTATCACTCAAAATACTTATATTACAAAAAATATTTATAATCTTAAAAAGAAAGAAAAATCCTTGGATAAAAAAAATGTGTAATAAATTAAAAAGACATTTTGAAAATAATTTCATAGCATTTCAGATCTAGTCTATCCAGTTATCACATAAAATTCTGAGCGACACTCCAAAAAATTTTCACTATTTTGATAGTGACTCCAGGAGGTTTGATCTACGATCTATGGAATACCGTCATCAGAAATACATAATTAAAAAAGTATGCTTAAATTCAGTACTGAATCAACAAATCTTAATTTTCTTAGAATCACTAAGAAATGCAGTTTATATGATATTAAAAGATGGAGAGAGAGTCAGGGTTAGACAACAAAGATTTGACAGCAAGTTTCAATGCTTTAATACGTCGCTAATTCCTAACAGATCTTGTCTTAACAATCTTTTCAACAATTTTTAATTTAAATTTTATATCAAACTAATCAAAATTTCTATTGTGTTTGAGCGAACGGTGTAAAATATACTACAAATGAATTGGTTCTTAAATTATGTGTATTCGATTCGACTTAAAATTTTTAATAAAATGTAGTTGTGAAATTAAAAAAGTCACTTAAAAAGGCCAACACACCAGCATAAAAATATAAAGTACTTTAAAAACACCAGACGCCATTTCATCCCGTACTACAGGACATTAATAATGTCCTGACATTAATAAATAAAACCATTGATAATGTCCTGTAGGTCGGGACGAAACGGCATCTGGTGTTTTTAAATTTCATTGCATTTTTTAAATTACTTTATATTTTTATGCTAGTGTGTTGGCCTTTTTAAGGGACTTTTTTTTACATCTACAAGCACACGTAAAAAAATTTGTAATATGCTTTTGTGATCTTACACTTCCTTTATTTTATGTGTGAAATACTGTTGTTGAATATTGTCTTTGACACTTCATTAAAATATACTGTTTTATAATGGGCTAAAATGATTAACTTGGCGTAAAATTTAAATTTTAATTGAGACAACGTTGAAATTACAACTGATTATAAATAAGCTAGTGTATCTTAGCTTTGACAATTATATGCGAATTTCATAGTGAATAGTTTCAGTACTAGTCTAAAAACTTAAGTTACAATTAAAAATTTGTAAATTTAATTAAAGATTTATTTAATTTATTAATTGTGTGTGATCAGTTTCCGATAGATACAGTTACAAATTATTGTTTCGAGAGAGATGCATATTTTGTGCGATGATTAAAAGAATTGATAAGGAAGAAAGAAGTATTTTATGATTTGATTTTATTACAACTCTCAACTGAGCCCCGCCCAGTTTTCTTAATTAGTGAAAGTTATCTTTTCGGGAACGAAACATGTTAGGAATAAGAATATGCTAAAAAAACAATGAATTACAGCTTTAAGATGTCATAAGGTTGATGCCGGATAGAATTAAGGATTGTTCAACGATGTAACCGAGGACAGGATAATAAACTTAAAACTTCCTGATGTTGATTTTTCATAGTTTAATTGAATAAAGTCTGATTAAGATTAAACTTGTCTTTCTTTAAAATCACAACCCCTTATAAGTTTAAAATTATAAATAACTCCTTTTAGACTATAGATAGGGTAACATTTTATCTGAGATTCTTAGCTAGGAAATTCTACAAAGCATATATTATTTATAAAATTAAAAGAAATAACTTCCCATTAGAAGACATACAATGAAGAAATAGTTATTCGGATCATAATTAATCTATTAACTAAGTACTAATTTATTATCGTTAATAAAGGTAAGGAACTCACGTAACTTACGTGTTATGACCAGGTTCTAGTTATAACTAGGAAGAACTGCCTATGACTCAGACCTGGATAGAAATTAGTGAAGGAGGATAAAGTCAAAATAAATATTATTCAGACGAAAACAAATACAAGTAGTACTAATCAATATTGGTGAAAAAGAAGAAAAACAAAACAAACAAAACAAAGATGCCGTTAAGTAATTTAAGATTAGATAAGTGAGTTGCTTTACTCTAAATGGTGATTTACTGTTAGATTGAATGCTATTGTGCTTCCTTAAATGCCACTGATGAACGAAATCCCATCACAATACTTGAAAAAGTGAAAGAAATCGTTCAGTTTAATAAGATGATTCAGGTATTTTCAGGGATTTTAATCAGTCGTAATATCGGACGCAAATAATCATTTAAAAGTAGTCAAATTTGTGAAAGATTTCCTGAATATATTTTTTTAATAACATTTTTATACTTTAATCGGATGCTATCTATATTAATGGTTATGTTTAGAACTGATGAACTTACAAAGAAGTCACATTAATGTTGATTTACATTTATTTATTGGTTATCAAATATTTTAAACGAGGATTAGGCGAATAAGCCATTCCCAAAGAATCTCAAAGGATCGAAACTTTAATTATTATATAATTAATAATCATTTATTAATAAGCGATTTATTATTAATAAGTAGTTATATGAAGAATATTAAGGTGTTTCCATCCTTTCTTGCCACTGACAGGGGATGGAACACGATTTCAAACTTCGGGCTCCAAAATACCATTATCTTTCTTAAATACTTGACAGTATCTTAATTACGGTTGAAGGCAATTTTCCTGCAATTGGTTATTCTGAAATAATAGTGTTCATCAAAAAACTTACCAGAGGATTTCTGAAGTTTAATTGAAACACCAAATCATAATGATATTTCTTTATTTCTTCTATCCCAATGTAAGCTTATTTTTGATTTTTTTGTTTACTGGATGAAGTTTAATCACTTAGTTGTTTTGATTAGTTTTGTTGCTTTGCTGCTTTAACTTATTCTTCGTTGCCATATGATTATTAATGAAGATGGACAATTATTCTTCTTTGGCTCCAAACGGTCGCGGAAGGTTCTCTTCTTCCTCCTAACTCCCACCCTCTCTTATATGTTGCCTGTCTTTAATCGCTGTCAATTAAATACTTTAGCTCCGTCTTTCACGCAACGAGGCTGCGCAAAAGAAAGCCGTAATGAAATATCTTACATAAAGATGCTTTGAACTATTAAATGAACCAGGTTTATTAGAATAGCTAACCTTGCATGGCTATTTGAAGGATAAAAGAGTATGTTGTAAAATAGACTGGAGGGTTTAACCCTTTTCTCTTTCGTGTCTATCGAAGCTATGCTATGCTTCATTTACATAGTTCTATAGCGTACCTAATTGTTAATTCAACGGGGATCTTTTCTTTTAACACGAAATTCTAGTTTATAATATTACATCAGAGTCCACCGTGAAGTCATTATCCCCATTAGACACATTGACCCATAAAACTTTTTTTGTTTGTATATTTACTTATTATTTTTTTTTTTATCTTTTTATCAACACTGAAATAGATTACTTATTATTTTTTCAAGTTTCAACACAGATTCCCCAAAACTTTAAGTGTGCATCAAAACGTCTATCACCGATTAAGTGTTCCACGGATTTGTTCCTCATTTTTTTTTTTTTTTTTTTGTGCCTTGTTTTTTTGGGTTTTTTTTCCCCCTCCTGTTCTCGACCGCAATCAGGTGGTGCCCAAATGAGGCGGTCAGCTACTGTTTCAATGACACGTGAATATCACTTGCGTCTTGCATTAATTGTATAGTTCAAACTCGGTTGTGATACTGCAATCATGATGCGACGACATCTTTTCGTTAAAGACATGGGCGTACGAGCAGGGGACAGCTGTCCTCCCATATTCGGGCAAAACAGTGACTATTTATTAAAAATTGGTACTTGTGTTTATATTTGTGGGGTGAATTTTCGTGCAATCAAGTCCCTCTACACCAACATGTCCCATGGTCAAAGAAGACTGGAATTCTTGTTTGAAGATTTATAAGGAATTCATTTAAGACTCTTCGAAATGTTTTTCTTAAAATTACATGGATTAAGAAAACGACAAAAAGAAACCAATGTCTTTCAAGACTTCAACTCTTAACATCTTCGGTCTGAATTTACTGGTTATCTTACGTTGCACAATTACTTCAATTAGGTTACTAATTAATTTGTTATCAATTTTAAGCTTATAATAATCTTATTTGTTAAATTAAATTGGAATAAAAGGAGGTTATTTTTTAATTACTGCACGTTATAATCATTTAATTTAAATAAGTTACATGTTGAGAAAGACATAAACTATTAGTTGATGAAAATATGAATTTAAAAGTCATTATTCCATTATTTCCAATCATTGAAAAACGCTGTCAGTTTTTTATCAAATACTTATAGAAAATGTATGTGACAGAAACATTCGTATATCTATTAAATAATGAAATCAAGTAAATGATCAATAACATAAATTTACAATATTAAAGATGTTTGTTAATAATAATAATAATAATAATAATAATAATAATAATAATAATAATAATAATAATAATAAT
>JAFIDM010004369.1:0-24695 GCA_023159025.1 Thereuonema tuberculata
GAAGCGCTGGAATAAAAAATAAACCTTTATTATTATTATTATTATTAATAATAATAATAATAATAATTATAATTGTAGCCACAGATTGACAAGGATGCCGCTAAGGCTTCGAAAGCTCTCGAATTTTTATAATGTATTTTTACATTTTTGTTAAAACATCTTATGTGTTTGTGATTTATTTTATTATTATTATTATTTAGAGAGAACAAACTGGGTACAGTATCAGCACCTCGCGTCTAGAAACTGCGAGAGGCCGTTTGTACAGTCACATTTTATAATGCAATACAACACGTTAATATCTAGATCTACTATGACGCGTTAAATATAACATTATATTAAGTAATCTTTATATTAAACGCTCTTTTTTGTTAAACAATCTGAAGCAAAATTAAGTGTTTTTCACAAATAAGGATTTCGGATAAGAGACGTCGTTTAGCAATTCAAATAAACAATATTTACACCACGAGATGCAATGTTTCTCACCAGCCACTGACTTCACTGCAATACACCGAGGAGATCATATTTAATCTCTCATTAGGAAAGGCCCATTTAAAAGACAGTTGTAATTGATTTAAGAGGAGGAAAATAAATTGAAACCAAGAGTCAAACATCTGTAATTAGCTTAAGAAATGAATGAAGGGGAGACAGTGTCAGACAGTTGTACGTTAAGCAAACAACGAGGCACACACGAAAAACCATGTCAAGGTGAAAATGACAGCTGCTACAGAATTCAACAAATTACACATTTTATTCTTTTTTTTTTTTTTTCCTCTTACTGTTTCGGTTCTGAGATTCAACTCTTACAAATCAAATATGTCTTCCTTTGATTCTGAAACTGCAAAAGAAAACGTTAACGAAGTGTACAGCGTTCACAAATTTATTTCCGATTTTTATTGGTTTCATTTTTTTTTCCTCTCTCCAATAAAATTACTGCCAATTATTCAAATTTAAACCAGAATCTGGATTTACAGAAATCCGTTTCAAGCCATGGAATTGTAACTTACGTACGTTGATGCCCCGGATGACAGTGATTTATTAGTAAGAGTTCCCATTTCTTTCCCTAATTAGGATATGTGATTGGATCTCGTTAATTATATTTATACTTTATGGTTTTTAGCCGGAACAACGCCGGCTAAAATCTTCTGATACGTATTGAGAAATTACAGACTTGATATGAATAATTAAAGGAATTTAACTTAATGTTCAACAGTCCCGTTAATGTTCTATATATAGTTCTTTACCTTTTGTTGATTGATGAACTACACACCATCACAACAGCACTCTTCAAAAAAAGTGGTTGTGACTTTTACATTAAAAATAATTTGTAAACATTTGGAAGTGTATTCAAATTAGTTTCACGATTTGAAACATTTTTATTCAAATGATGTATGGAAAAAAAAAAAAAAAAAAGAGAAAAAAAACACAAAAATCAGTGTCTCATAATTATAAACACACTAATGTTAATAACCAATAAATTTTCCATGTTGTACAATAACTTTGTACACACGATTTGGTAATGAGTTTATGAATGTTTTAAGTTGAGTTTGCTGGATATTGTCCCAACTGCTTGCAGTTCAGCAGTAGAAGTGTACTGCTTGCCACCAGCATACACTGATCGAGCTAACATACTCCAGACATTCTCCATGGGGTTCAAATCAGGTGATAGGACAGGCCAGTCCATCACCTGAACACCATTGTCCAAAAACCACTGCCACGTGGATTTAGCAGTATGAATTGGTGCATTGTCCTGTTGAAATTCAAAGAATGGACCCCTTATTACCTCTGCAAATGGCAACAAAGTGTCTTCAAGCAAATTTTGATAGGCAACGGCATTCAGTCGACCTTTGGGAAAGGCTAAATTTGTTTTCCCACTGAAGGAAAAAGCACCCCACACCATTAACGAGCCACCACCTTGCTGTCGACTAAAAAAGATCTGTTCTTCAGCTCTGATGTCATGCCAGTAGTGTGTCCATCCATCAGGGCCATCCAAATTTAACTTTTTCTCATCATTAAAGATCACCTTCTGCCATTGGTGCCTCCAGTGCATATGTTCTTTAGCCCATTCAAGTCGCTTTAGTTGGTGGCACTTTCTAAGTGGTGGTTGTTTATGTCTTTTTTTGTGTAAAAGAGTTTTCGATTTTTTCACAGTACGACGAACGGTGTCTTTTGAGACCCCAATGTCTGGCTGACTTGCTACAGTTCGCAGTAATGCACCTCCTTTTTTTAACCTCTGGATAACAGCTCGTTGTTGCCTTGGAGTAAGCTTTTCAGGTCGTCCAGGTCGTTTTATTGTACCATACTTAAGGTCAGATAATTAATCACAACTCTGGTAGAACGGTTAAGGGCCTTCGCTATATTTCTTATGGAACTTCCAGCCGCCGTCATTGTGGTGATTTGCCCTTTTTCATAGTTAATCAGTCTTGATTTCAAACGCAGTTCATGGTTGCTGCCATTTGCAAATATGTCTTACCCCATCTGGTGCTAATGTTTGTCATTATTTTCATTAATAACTTTTACATTAAACGTCAGTATGTTTATAATTACGAGACACTGATTTTTTTTGTGTTTTTTCTCCTTTTTTTTTTTTTTTTTTACATACATCATTTGAATAAAAATGTTTCAAATCGTGAAACTAATTTGAATACACGTCCAAATGTTTACAAATTGTTTTTAATGTAAAAGTCACAACCACTTTTTTTGAAAAGTGCTGTTGTGATGGTGTGTAGTTCATCAATCAACAAAAGGTAAAGAACTATATATAGAACATTAACGGGACATTCCATTCGATCATCTGCATTTTTGGTTCGTGGTATGTAAATTTGAACTTTCTTTTAAAGCTGGAGATGTTGGATAATTAAAGAACTATTCAAAAGAACTTTCATTTATCATTAGCTTCAAGATGTTGTTCATACAAAAGTTAAAAAACTTTATCGTCGAATTGTGATACGAAATTCCTGATAGGAAGTTAAACTTCGTGTTCATTTTGGACAATTGAGTTAAAAATAAGGAATAAGTCAAATTCTTTAAGAGGTAGTGAAATTAATGTATAATTTTTCTTAGATTATAATTTAATTATAATAGAAAACTAGACAATAACATTTTTCCTTCAGGGAAGTTGTGAATTGGGTTTAAATATAATCTATTTTAATTTTAGGGTCCTAGGATATCTGTTTTTTGATGTTATTTTCTAGTTTAAGAAAATCTTTCTCGTCGGATAGGAGAGGATTAAAATTCTTATTTTTCCTTTTTTTTTTTTTTTTCGGCCTATGTTTTACACCTCATGGAGGTTAGGCCTAATTTTGTCTCTTAAACTTTGGGCAATGGAAGCTTAAGATATATATATATATATATTTTTTTTTTATAACATTATTAACTTTCCCATTCTATCCTTTTGAGTTCTTTGTTCTTTAATTTGTTTTTTGCATTGAAGAAAAAGTTCTAAAAAGTCTAAACTCCAAGATAAAACGAAAACAGTTATTCCGGGTTTCCCTCAAAGCTTAGTTCCATTTATGAAAGCTTCTTCTACTCCGGAAACTATATGGTGGTCATTGATCGAGATAACATCTGTAACGTAAACAATTAAACCTATACGAGGGATGTTTAGAAACATCTTCGTAAGATTGGCCATCGCCATCATGCAATGGGAACGTTCTTCTCGTCAACAAGTTTCAAGAATTTGCTGGGTAGGAGAAGCCATCTTACAAATGGGAACGTTCTTCTAGTCAATGAGAACTTGTACGTAAATTTGACTTTAATCCTTAGACTTATTAAAGAACTTACGAACCTTTTAAAGGAATCTTCTAGTTAATTCGTATCTGCAAGATGTCTGTTCGTCCAAAGTTAAAAAGACACTATAATTTGTTTGCAATTTAGAAAATAATTAATGAAAGTGTAACTTGGGATTTGATTTGAAGATTAGGGAAACGAGAAAAAAAACAAACAAACAAGAAAAGTTACTAAAATACTTTATTAAAAGGAGTTAAAGAATAGGCTTTGAATTGTCTTTTTCCAGAAAACTGTACATATGTTTCAATCATTTTGGTTTTTTTTCCTCTTACTTTACGTTTTCATGTATAATTGTAAATCAATTTATCATTTAGATAGAGGGATTTTTAAACTTTTAAATTTGAGATTATAACTTAATCACTCATTCAGTGTTGTTTGCTAGTGTCTTGAAATTAGCAAACTTTTTAATAAATTACCTTGGTTAAAGATTGTATTGGTAATTATATTTTAAATTTTAATAAATTTATTTATTTATTCGAAGTTAGTTTGTTTATTCTGTTTCTTTTATTTCTACCATACTGAGCAAGTAAACTTAACTCTGTATAATCCCCCCCCCCCCCAAGCGGTAGTTTTTTTTTTTTTAATTTTACCCTTAGTCGCCTAGATCAGCGGTCGGCAACCCGCGGCCCGCATGCGGCCCATGAAGCGTTTTGGTGCGGCCCGCGGGGCGTGTTGGAATTTTTTTTGATTGTTAAAGTAAAATTTTCCTTTTTTTTTGGTTATTAAAGTAAGATTTTCCTTTTTTTTTTTTTGGTTGTTAAAGTAAAATTTTCCTTTTTTTTTTTTTTTGGTTGTTAAAATTTTTGGCCCAAGTGCGGCCCGCAGTAATCCCCACATAACATATTTGGCCCTTTTACAACAAAATGTTGCCGACCACTGGCCTAGATGATCAACGCTTTTGAATTTCAGCTCAAACTTAGTTTACTTTCTTTAAATTATTCTTGAAATTTTATTTCTTTCAATTTTATTTCATTTTTTTTTTTTTTTTTAAACATAATGTGATGTCGAAACATGTTACCCCGGACTTAACGGACCTGCTCCGGACCTGTCGTAAGTCGAAGCAATGTACTTCTATCAATATACGCAATGCACTGCGATCGTCAAATGCGAACTGAGTGCGCAACGAGATGCCACTTGTACCTACAATTTTTGCCTTTATCTACTAAGATGTAAAGTAAAGGAGATATAAATGTTTTAGTAAATGTGAGATACATTAACTACACTTTTAATTAATTTTCTAATTTAATCACAAGAAAACACTAAAACTAAAGGTATAAAAACACTTTAACATCAACTGAATCACAAAGAGAAACAAGACAAAACACTAAGAAATGCGAAGCAATTTGAAAGCGGATCTGATGAAAGGTACGTAATTCGCTGCTCGACTGTCAGAGTAAATTGTAAGCAAAGTGTAGCAAAGTGTAAGTCCGGGATAGGACTGTAATCTCGATTCAAATCATAACAGCTTTTATCCATCGATATTTACAGAACCAAAATGTTTAGTTCGCATTTTTAGTAAATCAATGAAATGTCAACGCATTTTTTTTTTAATTCAAGACAGTTTGAATTTGTTTTCGCCAATCACAGAACAGAAACACTTACGAAACAACGTATAGCGAAGCATTTTATAATCTAAAATAAAATGCTTTTTTAAATTCGAAGCAAAATTTCTTGTAAACTTTCAATAACCTTGAAGAGAGAGGCTTTAAAGGTATTAAAAGCGTTGAGCCAATTTTAAGTACAGGGAGACTCAAAAAATATCCAGTAACAAGAAATGTCTATATATTCACAAAACCGCACTTTACTAAAAACAAAAACTACCCTGTAGGAAAACAAAAACTACCCTGTAGGTATCGTGGATTGGCCTTCGAGGTCCCCAGATCAAAGCCCACATGACAGTAACAAATGGATGTACCTGAAGACCGTTAGGACAGAATATTAAAATCAAGAACTATTTAAAGGACGCAAGTTCGTTGTAGTAAAGATTAACGGATCACGTTTCATAATGGAATGACCATTCTGTGAATAAAGAAATTAATTTTTCTGTTTGGAGACTTCTGAATCCTCCTGTACAGACATTGTTGGCACCGATGACAGAATTTTAGTAATATATAAAAAGTTTAATGGGTGTAACTTTTAAATCTTTTTAGAAAAAAGTCTGTTTTTTGTTTTCCTTCAGTCAAAAACAATAACATTAATCTTGACTAAAAACATTCTCCACCAATGACTCCGAAGGCAAAGCTAAAGTCGACCGTTTTCTTTCCTCTGGTTTTTCTTTCCAACTATTTCCCCTGTGCTGATATAAAACAGGCGAGTGAATGCAATTGAAGGGGTGTGTGTGTGTGTGTTTTATGCAATCCAGTGCTTGCATTCAATTTCTCGTGCAACGATCTTCAACCCCATCTCAATGACCTTCCACATGTACGTCTTGACATCCCATTTCTCTCGAATAGAAATCCGTCAACACATGCAATCAATATCTCTCTGTTCAGACACTTTTTCTCTTCCACCCGATTCTTAGGTTTCACTGCAGACACAAAGAAATCACGCCTTTATAAGAATAATGGACAAGATAAATGTGTTGTCAATAATTCCCAGTCATCTTCCCATGACAACTGCGTTTCAATCCAACACAAAATAAAATAAAGTTTAAAAAAAAAAATAACATTTTTATTAGTAAAATTTAACGTGAATCAAGGATATGTAAAAGAAAAAAAAAAAGCATAAAAGCTCACACACAAAGGTTCACTGAGTTATTTTTGGAATTTTTCGGGAACCCAAGACAGGCCACTTCGAGATTCCTAAGGTTCAGGGAATCTTTATATTGTGTGCGTTTTTATGCTTTTTTTTTTTTCTTAATATTTTTCTCTCTTAAAATTACCGTATCTCTTTGCACTGTTTTCTTTAAGGGGAAGCGGAAGTCAGTTGGGATGATTTGGAAGTCTTAAGTTCAAATCATTCTGTAAGTGTTAAAAATATAACTAAAACTGTGAAAATTTAAAATACGATGGTTTAAATATGAATGAATCATATTCTAATATTCTGGATTTTTAAATAACTGAATTAATTACATTTAAGCTCAAAACCAGCTAATTTTTTGAAGAATTTGCTTTCTATTAAATTAATTTATCTTAAAAAAGCTCCCATTTCTGATTCTATGAATAAATAAAGTAAAAATCTAGTAACTGAATTCAAGATTTCCTTTACTTTCCCAATAGTTGAATTTTAAGAAAATAAAAACCAGAAATTTGATAGTTCGGCTTATGGTTTTTATTTTTTTTAAGCTAAAATAATTTAATAGAAAGCAAATTCTTTCGAAAATTAGCCAGTTTTGAGTTTAAATGTAATTAATTCAATTAATAAATAAAAATCAACAATAGGGGATTATGATTCATTCATATTTAAACTGTTCTATTTCAAAGTTTGAAATTTTTAATTGTATTTTTAACACTTCCAGAACAATTTGAACTTAGGCTTCCAAATCGTCCCAACTGACTTTCCGCCTCCCTTTAAATGCTGTGAATCATTAATAAACAAACGAGTTTCTCAAAAGAATTCGCAGCCTCTTTACGGTATGATATTGACTTGGTATCTACTACACAGAAACAATAAATAGGAATTTGAAATGCTAAAGTTTACATTTGTCAATTCATGTTTCAAAATTCTGACTTCTAGTTTAGAATTTATACAAAAGAAAAACAAATCATTATCCACATTACTTCGCCACCATAAGACCAAAGATGAAAGACTGAGGTTAATTTCCATTCATTCATTCAATCATTGGATTTTTTATTTTTTCTGGCAATGGCAATTTAATGTAAACTCTACACAAAATGTAGCGACAAATGTTAAGAGTAAAGTGAGTGTTTAAGCCTTTGTAGTGTTGTCTTGGGATCAGAGGCATTTAACCAAACGGGAAGAAGTTGAGGTGAAAGAGGTGAGCAGAGTTGTTAAAGAAATTACAACAGGATTCGAAAATGAAGGGAAGGTTCTCTTAAAAAAAGAGGCAGGGGGATAAACAGGAGTGTGACGTCATTGCTTGTAACGCCATCTAGTATCGGCGATATCAATTACGAATTTCCTTTTCGGGGACCTTAAGACTAAAACAGCCAGATAATCAACAATTGTAGATTTTATGAAATATATATTTAAAATCTGTATAGTTATTCATTTTTTTTTCTCTTTTTGAGATAGAGGCAAAATAACTTGCATATCAAATGGCAAATTGTAGAAAATATATTCCTTGTGTTAAGACAATGATAAGAAAAAATTGTATTGAGATGCAACCATTGTTCACATCACGGATTGGTACAATAATAAGATGCATGCTCAAGAATGGCGTAAAAGTGATTGGATGATTATTGTTGGAGTTTTTAGAAGTGGAAGACGAAGATATCGGACATGTTTTGGGATACTAGATGAAATCGGACCGAACGAAGTTCAGGTAGAAACATATAATAAGAGACCTCTTCTCTTGCAGTGATAGTGAAAATAACCATGAGATTATTCGCAAATAGGATTCCATCTTTAGAACATAAGTATCAATATAATATTAATATTTGTAGGAGCAGATCGTCATGTTGTGAATGGGATAGGACTTGTATTGACGCCATATTGTATACCTTCATAAGAAACCAGTTTGTATGTGGCGAATGCAACCAAGTAACAGTATCACAAATCTTTATTAAAACTCCAAAATACTGCACCACAGACCAATATTTCGTCTTATTTTTCAAAAGGTTTGAGAAGGTTATTTCTCTTTCCGTTTTGATCTTTATTTTTTATTTTATTTATTTGTTTATTATGTTACCAAAAAACCTTGAGGAAGTCTTTGAAAAATGACAGACAGATTGGTCTGTGGTGCAGTATTTTGGAGTTTTAATAAAGATTTGTGATATCTTATAGAAGATCTAAGATTTGGTTGATTTAAGTAACAGTATCGTTTACTCCAAGAATGAAAGTAAGTGATTTTTAGTAACATTTTATGATATCCCAGAGTTTTACACGTTAATGAAGACATACGTCGATTTGATGATGAGGAATAACTTAGCAAGAATTCAAGAGTATGATTGTTCTGTAAATCTAAAAGATTATTCAAGTATTTATCCTGCGAGAACTCTGAATTATAAACTTTAACAGTACTTTATATTTGCCAAGAGAAATTTAATGAATAGGGTATTTGTAGGCATAAAGTATTGAAGGACACTGAACTCTTATGAACTACAGCAAGATGTTAAAACGATAGCTAATCTAGGTACGAATTTAAGACTATCGTATAATATGCAAAAGTATTTAATCCTATTGTTCCAATCTAATATTTCTTAATTGGGTTGGAAAAAAAAAAAACCCAAAAAAAACAAAAACAAAAATTAGAATAAATTCAATATAATCTACAACAATACTACAAATGCAAGCTTTTCCTTTACAAACAGACAAGATTAAAATGTTAGGTTCCAGACCCTATCATATAGCGAAAACCGTCTGTTGCGAAGCATTTGCAATCTTCACATATATTCATAACTGACTGCTCTTTTTACCTAAAATAAAATTACTTAATGTAGCAATCACAAGAAAAAAAAGAAAAAGAAAGTTGTATTTACTTAATTACAAAGCGTAGCACAGATGCAGCGAGTGCTGTTTTGTAAACAAACTGACGCTATATGGACGCCGAAGTGTTTAGCGTCAAATCGAATCAACTGTCGCAAAATCGGGAATGGTGGCAATTGAAAATTATCGTATGAAGCTTTGGAAAGACACTTGTCGCAAAGGGCAGGGAGGGGTCATGATTATACTATTCTATAGCGAAATATGAAATTTATTTAGAACTGCGATCTAATAGAATTACCTAAATGATAAAGGTCTCAAGGTAAGTTAAAACCGAATAACAGGAAAGAAAAGATGATACCTAACGAAACAACAATAACCTACCAGTAGCGGTATCACGGCATTTTTAAATCATTTTAATTGTCGAAATTAATGGGGTTTTTTTTTTTTTTCAAGGAATTGGGTGAAAATTAAAGAAATTTTACTGCTCTAGGAAACATTTATCTGAAAAAGAAACAACCAATTGCAAAACTAAAAATTTAACAAATATCAAAAATATTCAATTCGAACATAATTATGCTCATCTGGTTTTTGGTAACGGTTCACCATTTGCTATCAACACTTTACTGAAATATTTCTTTGAAAGTTTATTAATTTGCTTGGTTCTTGTCTAAAATAATGACTTTTAATAATTTGTCGTAGAAAAATGCAATTTTCTGGTAGAATTGTTGAATTAACTTTCGTGAAACTTACGGTGGCTGCTTGCAGAAAAAAAAAGAAAAGCAGAAAAATAAAATAATAACTGTGTAATTATTTGAAGTTCCCGAACGCCCGCCTTCATTAACTGCAGAACAATTTAATTACCAGCCCCTTTCGACACCTAATGGTTTGGCCCAGAGGCTGATTGCTACGATGCCAATCCTACCAGATGCCGAACGATACACATCCCTCCAAGACTATTTTTTTCCCCCTGCGTTCTTTGAATCCCCTTTATTTTCCTCTTTTCTTTTGCTCTGTCAGTTCCCAATCTGATGATATTTTATCTTAATAAGTGCAGTCCGACCAGAAGCCAAAAGAAAGCGATCTCCAAGCAGCTTATTATTGAGCAGGGACGGAATATGCCAGCAAGAAGATAATATTCGCTATTTTTGCTGGATGCTGGATTCTGTAACGTGTTCCCAGATAAAAATAACTGCAATAGAAGCTTAATGGCGTCTTCGAATAGCACTTAAAAAGATCATAAGCATAACTCATTAATAAAAATGCTTCAATTATCACCGCCATCTTGCTGCCAATTTTGAAGCCTAGTGGCAATTGATCGAAGCTTCGACTCAGTAAAAAGAACCTTTTTTTTTTCTTTAAATATATTTATTCCTGTATTCTTATAAACAATAGGTGGATAGGATCTAAATGCCCTTCCGTTGTAAATAAAACAAACTGACTCCCTACTTTTAAAAACATATAAGATCTAAATTTTCTTAATACTGGTGTAAGTCACATTTTTCCAAAATAGACAATTTAATAAACTTAAAAGACATTAGTATTCATTCAACTGATAAACCTTATCAAAAACCAATTAAACTCACAAATTACTGACAATTTTTAATCGAAAGGTAAAATTACTACACTATAATCTCCAAATACCAATCAAGATAAAACTCTTCCTATAAAAATACCCCCTAATATTAAATTTACTGTCGGTAATCCTATTAATATATTGACATCCCCCAATCTATGATTACCCTCAAGTTTTCAATCTCCACTTACACCATAACCAATTAATCGAAAAGAATATCTCAGTCATACCAGTTGCTAAAACACATACCATAAATATATAAAGTATTAAAATTTGATATTAATACATATTTCCAAAATTATATCCGTACAATAAAATCCAGCTAAGAAAGACATTTCACATAAAGCCAAATTAGTAATAATAAAACGAGAGAACAAATAAGGCTGGTTTATTCTCAATCCACCCATTATAGGAATATCCTGAGAAAAGCGACAATAGAAAGCAAAACAACAATTTTTGATAAACTACCGCTTTCTTAAGATTCACCTAATGATAAAACATTCAACACTTCTATAAATAGGAATTTATTTAGTGTATGAAAATTCACAAATGAAGCTGAAACCACAGCAACAAGTAGCCACTTCCGGAGAAGAAATCTAGAAACACTTCCGGAGAAGAAATTCGACTAGAAACACAAATAGGGCCTCCATCTTTGAAAACAAGATTCTTATACAATCAATTGCAATTTTATAATGATTTTTTTTAGTTTCTTCTTTTTTTTAATTTTTAAGTAATATTTTGAATTTATAAGTCCTGAAAGTATGTATATGTATTTTTTAGGTCACTAAAATCCGAATCCTAGTAGCGACAATTAGAAATTCCATGCTAAATTCCGTAGTTTTAATTAGTGGACCGACTTTTCACATTTTGGCTGGGCTGTAATTAATCCAAATTAAAAAATAAAATAAAATAAAATAAAAAATTATACTGCGTTTGTCCATCTGTCCGCATCTCGTTCCGCAGTTAAAGTTGAAAGTGTTTTCCAATATTTATCGAATAAGAATGTAATTAAAACTTGTTATAAAACACGAGGGTATCAACAGAACAATATTTATGTTTAAATAAATATATAAGAAACATTAGACGAAGTATACGTACATTATTCAAATTACAGCGTATAGTTGTAATAAATAATGAAAACTTCAATTTTAAATTAAAAATAAATCTGTAATGATTTGTTTATTAAATTCAAAATAAAATTGTAAACCGAGTTGTGGGAACAGTCAAAAAAAAAAAATACTGAAAATTAATTAATAATACAGTGGAACCTCGCTATTCGTACACAATCCGTTCCAGGAGGCAGTTCGAATGGCGATTTGTACGAATGGCGAATCATTTTTTCACATAAGATATAATGTAAATTGGATTAATCCATTCCAGACCCACAGATGATTGCTTACTTAAACCATTGTAAAAATATTGTAAGCATAAAATACATAAAAACTATGAAAACGATATAGTTGATTTCGCCTGCCATACTGAGTTGCCAGGTCAGAGACACGAGTTCCACTTTCAAACTTCGCAACGAGTTCTTTTTTCAATTCAATTGTCGATCTCACTGCTTTCCTTTTAGGCTTAGTTGAATCAGTAATCTTTTTTGGACCCATGGCTGCACTATTTTTAATAAAAATAACAAAAAATAACAATAAAATAGCACAAAGTTTCATGAAGCTTGCGTGGATGATGCGTAGCGTACGGAAGCTAGCACGAGACTGAGCTGAAACGACCGCATGGCGCGGCCAGTAACAAGGTCACGTTGTCCGAATCCCGAGAAAGCGTACGAATGGCGAGTTGAATTTTACTTGAAAAAGTTGGACGAATAACGAGTTGTACGAATAGCGAGGCGGACGAATGGCGTGGTTCCACTGTAGTTTATACAGTGTAACGGCTAATAAAGGTCAAACGTCGAAAATAGGATTTAAGAGCAATAAAACGGGGGGCGAAGGTCAAGGAACATTGAAATTTTTCTAAGTAATAAATTAATTTATTTATTTTAATTCTGAAATGAACTAAATTTGCGAGTGCTACAAACAATTTGATTAAATATTATTAAAAATCTAATTTATTGAATATTAGCAAGGTTAATTCTTATTAATAATTATTAATTATTAAAAGCAATAGACAAGAGCAGATGCAATTAATCACCAAAAAATAATGCACTGAGAGTGCGGAGTCAGCAACTCCATTTCCCAAAGAAATCGATATCATTTTTTTTTTGTTCCCCTAATGGAACACTAAATTAAAGCAATGGTATTTTGTTCCATTAAAATTAGTGGACCAAGTTTTAATTAATTTATTTGATAATGTAATAAATGCTCCAATGACAGTCATTTTTCATTAGCAATGCGTGCACAATGACATTCGACGACTCATAAATCAAATGCCTCCATTACACACACAACAATTTACCTAAAAAAAAAAAATGGAAGAAAATTGGAAGGGGGAAAAAAAATAAATCCTAATAATTAGATGGGACGTCATTCTATTTAATAATAATATTAAGGGAAGTGTAATAATTACGAAGTTTTATTGAGATATTATGCAGAATATCTTCCGAATAAATAACTGTCCAAATAAAGAACAAAATAAGCAAAAATTATTAAAAAAAATGCTTCCTTTTTCAATTATAATATATAATAAATGAATAAATAATTATAAATTAATAAAAAATTTCGGATTCCCCTCCCCCGCCAGTTTTTTTTTTTTTTTTTTTTTTTTCAGTATTTGTACCGTAATGAATAACAATGGTGATTTAAAAACTGAAATTACGTAAAATGTTAATTATTTATTATCCTATTCAGTATCATCTCTTGTCATCATTTCAGCAATGGTTGCAATACAAAATTAATATTGTAATTTGTTTAATGTTTTCCCATTTAGTTTTAAACACTAAAAGTGGATAATATTTCCTCAGAATTTTTAGTCTGTTTTTTTATAATGTAGTTATGGGTCACGTTTAAATACATAACGTTATAAAAACATTTTTTAAACAAAAACGCAGCTTTTTCAAAGACAGAAATATATTTTAAATAACAAAATTTCTGTACAAATTTTTATCGACGACGAATGAAAAAAAAAAACCCAATAAAGAATGAAAATGATTTATTTTATCTTTCTTTTCGTCCGCAATCTTCTAATGACTCGGAGAACAAGAAAATGCTGTTATGGAAAATCCGGAAAACCTTTTAAGTTTGTAACTGAATTCTCAATAATTCTTGTTGTGTATAATTGTAGGTATTAAATTATTCAAAACACAAAAGACAGACAAAAAGAAAATAATGAAATATAATTTTTTTGTACCGCATTTTTTTTTTGTAATTATATAAAGTAATATTAAGTAACGTTTTA
Organism: Thereuonema tuberculata; assembly: GCA_023159025.1. Classification (NCBI taxonomy): domain Eukaryota; kingdom Metazoa; phylum Arthropoda; class Chilopoda; order Scutigeromorpha; family Scutigeridae; genus Thereuonema; species Thereuonema tuberculata. The sequence goes on from JAFIDM010004369.1 coordinate 14,255, forward strand.
TCATTAAAAGTAATCCATATGGAGCCATCAAAAAGAAATTATATGAAAACAATAAAACTAAATTATCTAATACTATTGGAGTAATATTTACGAATCACTCTGAATTGACACAAGTGTTATTCCGCTTTCTTTCTACCGGAGAATTAAATAACTGACGTCACGTATCTTCCGCTCCTGTTCTACGATTGGTTCTGATTTAATGCAATTAAAAAATAAAGAAAAATAAACTGACAAAAATAATAAAAATGCAAACAAAATATTTGAGAAACTATAAATTCACAGATACACAATAATCCAGAGTTTATTTTAGGAAGGACTAATGATACTGGATTGGGACTACGTTTTGTTGGCGGCTTTGTACAGTGTTTAAAGAAGTAAACTCTTGCAAATCCTTTCTGAAACGCAATATAGATCACTGTGTAATCTGACTGTTCTCCTTTCGGCATTGCAGCAATATGGAGAAAAGAATAGAACGAAATCAAAGGACTTATATAATAAAAATTAGCATAAAATTACAGAGTCCTGTAATGAGATTATTAAAGACTCAAAAACAAAAGATAGTTAAGACGAGTTAATGCTATCAAAGGCCGCGCGGTTGGCGTTGTCGCTAAGACCTTTGGTCTCTCACATATGAGTATCTGGGTTTCGGTTCTCATGTGGGTTTCGTGGCGCTGGGCAAGTTTTTCTCAGGGTTCTCCTGCTTCTAAATCTTCGCCTTTCCGTGACCAACGGTCGAGGTGCTCTGCTTCCCTGACACGCGCACACACAATTGTAAGGTAGAGAGATTACTTAGTACGTCGAAGGAATAATATCACAACTGATAGTTCGTATTTTATCTCAATCTCGGAAGTAATAACCGAGTTGAGGAAATACAAGATACGGTTCTTTTCTTTTCCATCACGTGTTTTGGTTTTAGGCTTATTTCGTTTAAACAACATCGCGATTTGCAGAATCCGCATGTTTCGCAGACTAGGAGCCACTTGCACACATATTCCTATTTTTAGTACTATTATTAATCTTAAATAGATCCATAATTTACGATCATCCGGAGACTTTCTGTGAATTTTTAGATGGTTATCTATTACCCGAATAATCCTAGCTCATAAAAGTGCTGTGAAACGCAACAGATGGCCTTTTTTCTTCTTTTTACGTCCACCATTTGCCTTTTGGGAGCCCGAAATAGCAGCGTCCGACAACGATAGGCAGCACCCACGACCCATCGCTGGCGTTATCAACCGGCTATTGAGGGGGTTGGATTAAAGTTATAAAAGGACCCTTCCGTTCACGTGGCGGGGCCATATTCCCTCTACTTCTCCCACGTTTAAATCAGGCCATTCCACCCCATAGTAGTTATCCTAATAATTAACTGCTTGATTCGACTGGCCCACACCCCCACTTTCCCAGTGATTAGATTAAATTCATTCTCTTGTTCTGAGTCACCCATTAACAATATATTGAACAGACCCTCAGGCTAATACGAAGTGAGGCTACCAACGAGGACGGCAATATTTGAGGGGAAAAAAATATACGTTAAGAACTAAAAAAAAATTCCATACGATAAAAGTAAATAGTTAAGTGTGTAGGTTAACAAACTATCATTGTTCTTGTAAGTGCTTTAGCGAAAAATATAGTTGGCATTCCAACTTTCGAATACATAATGATAAGTCCCAAAATAGTTATCAAAGTTAATAATAATAAAAAAAGAACCGAAAACTTATGAAATATGAAGAAGCCGTTAAGAAGGTATCGAAAACAGATTTAAAATAAATAAATTAATTAATTAAAAAAAAAGTATCTGCATTTCTGAAAAAAAAAATAATGTTTCCTTAAAGCCGATTAATTTGAATCGTATTAAAGCTCGCGCTTACATTAAGACAATTAACTGATCGATAGGACATTCATTGTTACCAAATAAACGGATTATAACTCTCATTGTTGGATCTCATTGTCGCCCTTCCAGTGTTGTTCTACGGGAATTTTTGTCGTGTTCTCGCGCTAATTTCTAGAGAGGGACCTAATTCGAAAAGATTTCGAGTAATTCATGTCTCTGAACATGCACACCAAGTTTGATGAAGATTCACTCGGAGGTCTACACAGAAAGGAACATGAATACAGACTGACTGATCAAATGAAACACACTTTCCTCAGCTAAAGACGCAGTACAAGGAAACGAACTATAGTATTTTTTTTTAAAAAAAAAAAGAGTTTGCTATATATGGTCATTACGTAGCAATCGATTTTGTCTGGAACAAACGTCACCAGTCATGACGTCATCAACTTGACCTCAGAACAGTCACTGCAAGATGGCGTCGTTTTGTGATCCCAAGCGTGACCAAGAAAGGACAAACTTTGCATAGCCAAGCAAGGGGAATAGTGTGCAACGTTTTTAATAACAATAACACAAAAATGTATTCGTAACTGTAGAAAGTACAAAAACTAGAATGTTTTCTTAATGTTTATAAGATTCAGTTACGGATTTTAGCAATAGATGGCGCTGTTACGTCCTGCAAACATCAATCTATAAGGAAATTACGTCTCCAAATGCTCTTCTTTCATGAACTGAACTGTAGTTCACCTGAAAATATCGTACAAATAAGCCTACTTGCATGAAATACCAATTTTGAAAGATTACAACTGAGATAAAAGCTTTGTGCGTGTTTTGCTAATTAATAAATTACTCAAGGAAGATGACAAACCCTGCATCAACAACTTTTATTAATAGACAATTACGTCATTTATGAATGACCCCCAAAAATTATATTAAATTCTTGAAAGAAGAATGCTCTAATTACAGGGTTTCGTTTACAATTCGTTAGAAATTCAAGCTGTTCTATTAAAAGCAAAACTGATTAATAAGAGTTTTGTAGTTTTATTTATCATCTTAAACTGCTCTTGTGGAGTAAAAGGAGTCTTCGTCACATCCTCCCTCTTTCTCAAAGTGTTTAATTATTTCTGGCTCGAGGAATATTACCTGAAGGCGTTTCTCCTTCTTCTACCCTAATTGATAATTTACAGAATCATGAACACGAGAAATGGAATTCCCTCCCCTATTCTATTCACGGGATTTTTAATTTCATTTTTCTTCTTTCTATTCATCCTGCAAAGTGAAAAGAAGAGAAGAAAAAAGGGATGGGCTCATGAAGCTGATAGTTAAAACACCATTTTTTTTCCCCTCCCTCAAAACTTCCAAAATACATCCATTTTTTTTTTCTTTCCCATTTGAATGAAGTGAAATTTAATCATTCGCGAATCTTTTGCATATTTTTTTTTTCTTTTATTTGGAATCTATTAAAAAGAATATCAAACGAAATTGCTCAAATACTTTTCGTGATTTACAGAGAATGAGGAAGTGATAAACGAAATTTCTGAAAAACATTTCAATAAATTTAAAACTGACAAGAGATCATTCAACCAGTGCTTCGCAAAGTAACTTGCTGAAATATATAAATTTTCACAAATAAAAATAAAAAGCAAAATTTAACGTCCTTAATAATTCATAAATCACAACTGGACAGTAAATATGCCTTCGCACACTGATCGACATCAAGGGAATCCTGGACAGCTGTTTCATCCTTATTAGGAATCATCCGCAGAATTTTCCCAGTGAAAGGACAAGGGATTAACACTGTGGATTTCACAGGATTATTTTTTATTTGATTGTCTTTTTATCTCGGCGGCCGGGATCGAGATTGCTTTTCCCTTAGCTTTCGCGCAAACTGAGCCAAACATCAAGGGTAAATTCTGCTGATGATTCCTAATAAGGATGAAACAGTGTTCAGGATTCCCGTTGATATTGGCTCAGTGTGCGAAGCCATATTTACTGACCATTTGTAATTTTTTTCTCGATTTATGATTTTTTTTCTCGAAAAAAAGCAAAAATTTAATTTTAATTTAAATCCTCCATTTTCTAATCCCTTTAGGAAATAATCTTCAATCTATAAAATAATTTTTCGAGCATTGCTCTATAAAATACTCCGAGGCGACATTTTGAAGGAAATTAATAAGAATAATCTGTGCTTTGAGGCGCGCTTGTTTGTCATTGGCTGAAAAACATACGTCATAATGACGTGGGGGTTCCTTCCGATCGTCCTGTTATCTTGGTCGTTCTACAGAAGAGGCAAAAAAATAACTGAAGTAAACAACGTCTTGCATGAAATTCTTGTTACTGTTAAAATACACGATTCTCAGTTTTTAAAATTATATTTTATTATTATTATATTTAATTTCAAATATTTTAAAAGGATTCTGACTTTTCATTGATATTTAATTTTGAAAGAGATCTTTCCAACATGGCGCTTCTTATTCAGTTTCAAATGGTTTAATAATTGACGAAGATCAAGAACAAACAGCGCATTTCCTACTGACTTCCTCCTCGTGTCATTGTTGATGCCTCTGTGGGCCATTTGCCAAAAGCCATTGTAAACTATTAGAACCCAACAAAGGCTTTTCATTCAGAACTGCCTTCAAATAGGACTTGCCAAGATCTCATGTTTTGTTTCTGACAGACTCTTTGCTTAGTACGAGAACATTTATTACGAAAACAATCATCTCCATTAACGGACTATCAACAAATCACAACCACCCTGCTACGAATCGTCAAGATTTTGGTTTTTATTTAAAAACCAAATGTATGTTCACTATACATAATTTTTGCTTTTTTTACATTTTTTCATTTTGTATATTTACTTATTAACTTTCTTTTATGTACATTGTTAATTAACTTGATAATCTACACATATAAAAGAAAACATTTTTTTTTTCTGTCCTCTACTCCTCCGAACCATACGATACACAAATACAAATAAGGTATTAGCTATTGCCTATTATTGTACATTTCATCTTTCAACGACATGGGCCAACTGTAACTAAATCACGTGACTTAAGGTCAAACCTAAACCGTTCATTTTAGAAGACCGCAAGTAGTCGGCTTCCTACCACCCACTCTTACCATACACACACGACGGTCACGTGACAGAGAAAATGACCTCTGAATCCCAGCTCACGTAATCAGTGAAAGTTTTATGGGTTGCTAGTAAACAGTAAAATAATACACGATTTAAAAAACAGATTTTAATATCAATGACAAATTAAAACAGGTGAAATTGAAAATGATTTTTTATTCCACTCATATAACTAGTAATCAATAACAAAAAAAAAAAAAAAACTTGACAATTTTAAGCATCGTGGTTCATGTAGTTTCTCAGTACTGCGCAATGAAAAACGTGCGCTGCTGTTTTTGTAGTAGCTTCACATTTCCTACGTTACCCCGAGCGACGGTCAAAAACTAAAACAAGAAATCTAAAAGCCCTTCATTCACTTTCCTTCACTCTGGTATTCTAAATGTTCCTATTGGATAATTCAAAAATTAAAACTACTAAAAAAAAAAAAATTCAGAATAAAATTGTGAAAATTCAATTTAAAATTCAATTTCATGAAAATTACAAAATTATTAATCGCACAAAACTTTTTTATTTTTTTATTATTTAATAAACAAAAAAGAAAAATTTCTAAATACTGTATTAATCATTAAATGTTTTCAAATATTAACTTTTTTTTTTCATTATTAAATCATGATACAAAGACTCAGATTAATTGGTTTTTTTAATAATTTAATTATACAACTAAACACATTAAAAATCATTCATTTCCTTTAATAGGGGGAAAAATGGAATTTTAAATGATAAATAAATGGTTAATTCAATTTGATTAATTTTCTGTATTAATTAATAAGCTAATTGTAAAAATTAATAATAATTATGATAATTATCCTTAACTTGTCATAGGAAGAAACAAAACAACACAAACCTGATTATCAATTATCGAAATATTATCTTAATTAATATTGCTCTGGAAATAATTCATTTTTACTTCAAAAATAAACAAAACGCAAAATTTATCCTTTTAAAACTTATCCTTAAAAACATTATTTTTTACAGTAGATCTAAAATTAATTTTTCTTTGAATAAATGTTTAGCTATTTTTAAAATCGGTTTAAGCAATTGGCTAAATAAAATCGAACGCTTTATTTTTATTACTCAATATCAATTGGCTAAATAAAATCGAACGCTTTATTTTTATTACTCAATATCATTAATCAATTTAGTTTTTTACTTGGTATCAGTAATTAAGCGAAATTATCCTAAAAACTAAGTTAGCAGGAAAAACAGGATTCAATTTTTTTTTTTTATCTTAGTTTAAAAAATTTTAATTAATAAACACAAACACATATTCAAAGAAACGACCTATCAAATTATATATAACTAATCGATTGCTCTTTCATTGGTTGTAGTAAGCATGCGCAATGAATTAAGTTGCTAGTACACTATTCATCGTCAGACAGGGAAACGTATTTTTTTAAATGTTTTAACTAAATTAATATTAAAGAAAAGTGTGATTAAAGAATTTAATATTAAATATCAATATTAAAAGGCGTCAATACTAAAATTGAATATGAATGAATACATCAAAACCTATATTTATAATGATTCGATCAAAGACGAAGAATTATAATGAATGTGTTAACGTGCAACTGTAATAAATAAAAAGAGACCGTTTGCACAAAATATTAGAAACAGATTTAATAAGAAAATAAAACAAGTTACAAGTTTCGAAAACCTGTACCGGTTTTCTTCATCGGACTATAAATATATACTTAAAAAAAATAATAATAATAATTTAAAATTTTATTTTATTTTTTTAATTTTTTTATTTGTAGTCCGAAGAAGCAAACCGCTACAGGTTTTCGAAACTTGTAAGTTGTTTTATTTTTAATTTTCTTATTAAAACCTGTTTTTAATGTTTTGTGCAAACGGTCGCTTCGTATTTCGATGATAAGAAGATAGGAAAAGATAGCATAAAAAAAAAAAGTAATAAACTTCACTTAAGAAAATTGATTTCCAATGAATTTCTAATGTTCTAATCTTTTAAAGACGCCGGCTTCATATTCAGTGACAATTTTCGTTTTGTGGGATGTCATAAAACACTTTTTGTTTTTGCGACGCCAAGCGGAGAATTTGTGAACTACTTGGGATTAAAAATTCTTTCGCGAAGAACTGCCTTCGATTGTTATTTCATTTCTTTGTCCTTGACATTAAAACGGATGGGATTATCAAGACTAAATAACTGGCTAATGAGTAGAACAAAGAAAGAATCCGGCTACGCGTTCTACAATTAACAAAAGAACAACGGATCGAATAAAGACTTAGGATTCGAATGCGGGTTTCAAAATGGAAATACATGTTACTTCGCCATTTCTAAAAATTCCTACAGATATAGATTGCGAATTCATTTTGAATCTCCCACCTAACATTCGATATTCGATGATATTTTATATTAATTTTTATTCAGGAAATTTTATCTCCCATTTAACCTTCATTCAATGTAATGCCCCTTACTGACTACTAATCACCCACATGGACTTACAAATTCGTTCCCTTAGTATTCATTTAGTGGCAATGAAATTATACGTGTAAATTAATCAATTTCACGGGTTCTTACCGATAAAAATAACCATAATTTCAGCTCGTGATAAAATTACGGATGGGTCTCATAGAAGTAATAAAATGAATTTGAAAATGGAATGAATATCATTTTTCTTTCTTTTAATTTTCTTTTTAACCTCCGAGTACAAGTATTATACGCTTAGTATAATCCAAATAACGTCAATTTAATCTTATGCTGGTGGAGATAAGGAAAACTATTTTCTTTTCCATCCGCCATTTTGTTTACATAGTTTAAAATGATAATAATCGTTCTTCAAGACATTTCACAATAATGAAGACTATGTGCATCAATGCCAGAGTGATCATCTATGACAAATACATCCGTTATCTGAAGCCTTAGCTTCAAAATAATCCGTTATCAGAAGCCTTAGCTATGATTTCAGCAGTAACAGGAGGAATAGTTCATTTTGCTGTACAGCATATCGCCAACTACCGGGCATAGCATGTAGAAAAATCATTCCTTTTTTTTTTTTACTTTTTTTTTTGATGATTTAATTTTTTTCCGGCAGTTCTAGAATACGATACTGGTTTCTTTACCTGGTTTTTGTCGTTACTAAACCCCCCCCCCCTCCCAATCAAATTCTGTATTATTTATGATGGCCGTCAGTCTTGTAACGGTAAAGAACTAAGCCAACATCCAGTTCTGAGGTTTTCGAGAGCTTCTTTTCTCTTCCTAATAATAAAAAAAAGGGCTCAATCAAATAGAATAAATCCAGTCTTAACTATTTATTCGACTGTGAGGAATTACAAAAGACCACGAAGATCAATCCAGAATTTCTATTTTCCTCTCCGTTAGTATTCAAGAAACTGGATGAGAAAAAAAAAAAGGAGACACGACTATTAACTCCCTCTTCCAGTCGATGGAGAATTATTTAATTAATTACATTCCAAGGGGGATGAGCTCGTGAAGTGAAAGACTTTGGCAAATCGCTAGTATTTCTTTGATAAAACACTAGACGGCTACCCATTGCTTCACTCACCCGTGGCATACAAATAACGGAAAACATCATTTGATTTATTTAAAACAAATTACATTAAGTAAACTAAAATTAAAAAATAAATGAAAGTTTAAATTCTAAAGAACCCATGCAATACAATATTGAAATCCATTAACAGTCGCAAATTTGCGCAGTTGAGTTGACAGCTGCAACAATACTCCTATTGCCCGACAATGCGGGTGCGAATTGTTGCGAAATTCAGTTGTTGGACGGACATACGCACGCACAACACACAGTTTCAGAGTTTTCAACAATACAAATTTCAATAATTGTATTTGGTGAAAACCGGAAGTGAAAAAAATAAATAAATAAACAGTGTTTTACACTGACGAATCTGAATTTATTTAGGAACACAGAAATCTTTTACTTGAAGGAACGAGGGCGTTATGTTAATGCTTGTGAAACATTAAAAATGAAATGCCAAGGACGAATGAAAATAGCTATGAAAATAAAGCAGGCCTAAAGCATTTACTGGGTGTCTGTTTCTCTTTTTTACGATCCCAGATCTTTTCTTCAAGGATATGCCGTTATTATCTTACGAGGAAGGGCAGAAGGAAAACAAGGCTCCTGTGATCATCTACCTAACGATCTTCTGGTACCGGTTTCATGAGAGGGAGGGGGGAAGAACTATGTGAGAGATGGATTACCTTTATAATATGCGACTATACATACTACAGATGTTTGGAAACATATGGTCGAGGATTTAATGATTTGTGATATATTTTTCTTCTTCTATATAATAGCAAATAAAGAAATAATGATTAACGTGCGGTAAAATCTTACTAAGAAAAGGCATTCACGCGACCTGCATCAAGAAAACAAAAGAGACAACAATTCACGCCTAGAGCTTGTTAACGTAGTGGAGTCGGGAACGGCCGTTTCATCATTATTATGAATCTTCTGGTTTCCGTCATGACTACGTGAGCTTGTCATCGAAGTGGTAAGTCTGGCTGAAGATTCACAATAATTATGAAACGGCCGTTCCAGACTCCATTTCGTTGACAAGTTCTAGGCTTAAATTGTTGTTTGTCTTTTGTTTTCTTGGTGCAGGTCACGTGAATCCCTTTTCTTAATGATAGCAAATACTTCACATTCTTACGAAATTAATGATCAACAGATAAAATAGTTATCAAAAAGGATGAATGAAAAGATTTTACAAGGCAGTGATTAAAAAAATCTGGTTAATAATATTTAAAAATCGTTTAACAAAAAAAACGATCATCAAAAAATCATATCTTTTTTCCCCTCTGTTTATTTAGTTAGAAATAAACTTGAAGACTTAATTTATTTAATATGACAAAACATCATCCAGACCAAAATTTTATTATTCCATTTATTTTATTGTTTCTATTAAGTGCTTTTAAAAATCAATGAAAAGTACGAAGCACAGCATCACTGATGATAATGAAAAATGAAATAAGGTTTCAAAGTTACGAGGATATAATCAACAAAAATGGGTTCCCATAAAAAATAAATAAATAATAAAAATAATGAACCTACATTAAACAGTAACGAACGTAATTAAACTACATAAAATCTTTCATCAAGAATAACAGCAAAGATCATGATTGACTCGACCTCTTTAACGAAATTGAGATATTAACTTCAGCATTACTGCGATCTCAAAAGCATTTAAAATTGATAAACACTGTTATACTCTAATGTCGACAGAAAATTACGAATGTCGAGAGAAAAGGAACCCAGTTGTTTGGAAGGGTGCCGGCGTCTGAGAATGAGTCCCAATTGGGATGAAATGTTGTGACATTTGGTCTGGGGGTCTTTTTCCTGTTTTTCATTAAGGCGCAGCTGAGGGTCACGAATCAATGTCTGTATAAATCAGGAATTGTTAGTTTTTTTACCTCGGGTGACGATTTAAGAGGAGCAGTAAAAGAGACTAATTGGGAGGGGGAGGAAGGCTCGTTTTCCAACATTATACCAATT
>JAFIDM010004369.1:24795-48907 GCA_023159025.1 Thereuonema tuberculata
AATTGGTATAATGTTGGAAAACGAGCCTTCCTCCCCCTCCCAATTAGTCTCTTTTACTGCTCCTCTTAAATCGTCACCCGAGGTAAAAAACTAACAATTCCTGATTTATACAGACATTGATTCGTGACCCTCAGCTGCGCCTTAATGAAAAACAGGAAAAAGACCCACAGACCAAATGTCACAACATTTCATCCCAATTGGGACTCATTCTCAGACGCCGGCACCCTTCCAAACAACTGGGTTCCTTTTCTCTGTTCGTAATTTTCTGTCAACATTAGAGTATAACAGTGTTTATCAATTTTAAATGCTTTTGAGATCGCAGTAATGCTGCAGTTAATATCTCAATTTCGTTAAAGAGGTCGAGTCAGTCATGATCTTTGATATTATTCTTGTTGAAAGATTTTATGTAGTTTAATTAGGTTCGTTACTATTTAATGTAGGTTCATTTATTTTTATTATTTATAATGGGAACCCATTTTTGTTGATTATATCCTCGTAACTTTGAAACCTTATTTCAGATGCGTTGGCGCGACTTCATTTTTCATTATCATCAGTGATGTTGTGCTTCGTACTTTTCATTAATTTTTGAAAGCACTTAATAAAAAAAAAATAAAATAAATGGAATAATAAAATTTCGGTCTGGAAGATGTTTTGTCATATTAAATAAATTAAGTCTTCAAGTTTATTTCTAACCAAATAAACAGAGGGGAAAAAAAGATATGATTTTTTGATGAGCTGTGTGTTTTTTTTTGTTTTTTTGTTAAACGATTTTTAAATATTATTAACCAGATTTTTTAATCACTGCCTTGTAAAATCTTTTCATTCCTCCTTTATGATAAATATTTTATCTGTTGATCATTAATTTCGTAAGAATGTGAAGTATTTGCTATCATTAAGAAAAGGGATTCACTCCACCTGCACCAAGAAAACAAAAGACAAACAACAATTTAAGCCTAGAACTTGTCAACGAAGTGGAGTCTGGAACGACCGTTTCATCATTATTATGAATCTTCAGCCAGACTTACCACTTCGATGACAAGCTCAGATAGTCATGAAGGAAACCAGAAGATTCATAATAACGATGAAACGGCCGTTCCAGACTCCACTACGTTGACAAGCTCTAGGCATGTTGTGTCTCTTTTGTTTTCTTGGTGCAGGTCCGGGTGAATGCCTTTTCTTCGTAAGATTATACCGCACGTTAATCTTTATTTCTTTATTTGCTATTATATAGAAGAAGAAAAATATGTCAAAGACATTTTTTTTTATGATTTCCAAAATACTGTGTAATAAAATTATCAATCACAAAGTTTACTTGTTTTCAAAACTGCTCTTCTTTCATTAATTCCTCGACGTTTACTTGTCTCAGATGTTTCCAAACGGACATACGTATAGTCGCATTTAATAAAGGCGACCCACCTCTCACATAGTTCCTCCCCCTCATCAAACCGGTACCAGAAGATCGTTAGGTAGATGATCACAGGAGCCTTATTTTCCTTCTGCCCGTCCTCATAAGAAAATAACGGCGTATCCTTGAAGGAAAGATCTGGGATCGTAAAAAAGAGAGAGCGAGGCAACCACTAAATGCTTTAGGCCTACTTTATTTTCATAACTATTTTCATTCGTCCTTGGCATTTCATTTTTAATGTTTCACAAGCATTAACATAACGCCCTCGTTTCTTCAAGTTAAAGATTTCTGTGTTCCTAAAGAAATTCAGATTCCTCAGTGTAATACACTGTTTATTTATTTATTTTTTTCACTTCCGGTTTTCACCAAATACAATTATTGAAATTTGTATTGTTGAAAACTCTGAAACTGTGTGTTGTGCGTGCGTATGTCCGTCCAACAACTGAATTTCGCAACAATTCGCACCCGCGTTGCCAGGCAACGGATTTCAATATTGTACTGCATGTGTTCTTTAGAATTTAAACTTTCATTTTTTTTTTTAATTTTAGTTCAGTTAATGTAATTTGTTTTAAATAAATCAAAAGATGTTTTCCGTTATTTGTATGCGAGGCATTCCTGAATGAAGCCACGGGTAGCCGTCTAGTGTTTTATCAAAGAAAGACACTAGCGATTTGCCAAAGTCTTTCACTTCACGAGCTCATCCCCGTTGGAATATAATTAGAATAATTCTCCATCGACTGGAAGAGGGAGTTAATAGACGCGTCTCTTTTTTTTTTCTCATCCAGTTTCTTGAATCCTAATGTAGAGGAAAATAGAATATTCTGGATTGATCCTCGTGGTCTTTTGTAATTCCACACAGTCGAATAAGTAGTTAAGAGTGGATTTATTCTATTTGATTGAGCCCTTTTTTTTATTATTAGGAAGAGAAAAGAATCTCTCAGAAAGACTCAGAACTGGATGTTGGTTAATTCTTTACCGTTACAAGACTGACGGCCATCGTAAATAATACAGAATTTGATGGGGGGGGGGGGGGGGATTTAGTAACGACAAAACCAGATAAAGAAACCAGTATCGTATTCTAGAACTGCCGGAAAAATAATTTAAATCATTAAAAAAAAAGTAAATAAAAGGCAATGATTTTTTTCTAGGTGCTATGCCCTGTAGTTCGCGATATGCTGTACAGAAAAATGAACTATTCCTCCTGTTAGTGCTAAAATCATAGCTAAGGCTTCAGATAACGGATGTATTTGTCATAGATGATCATTCTAGCATTGATGCACATAGTCTTCATTATTGTGAAATGTCTTGAAGATCGATTATTATCATTTTAAACTATGTAAACAAAATGGCGGATGGAAATAAAAATAGTTTTTCTTAGTCTCCACCAGCATAAGATTAAATTGACGTTAATTGAATTACACTAAGCGTATAATCTTACTTGTACTCGGAGGTTAAAAAGAAAATTAATAGAAAAAAAATTATATTCATTCCATTTTCAAATTCATTTTATTACTTCTATGAGAACAGTCCGTAATTTTATCACGAGCTTCGAAATTATGGTTATTTTTATCGGTAAGAACCCGTGAAATTGATTAATTTACACGTATAATTTCATTGCCACTAAATGAATACTAAGGGAACGAATTTTTAAGTCCATGTGGGTGATTAATAGTCAGTATGGAGCATTACATTGAATGAAAGTTAAATGGGAGATAAAATTTCCTGTACAAAAATTAAAATAAAACATCATCGAATATCGAATGTAGGAGATTCAAAATGAATTCGCAATCTACATCTAGGAATTTTTAGAAATGGCGAAGTAACATTCGTATTTCCATTTTAAAAAACACATTCGAATCCTAAGTCTTTATTCGATCCGTTGTTCTTTTGCTAATTACAGAACGCGTAGCGGATTCTTTCTTTGTTCTAGTCATTAGCCAGTTATTTAGTCTTGATAATCCCATCCGTTTTAATGTCAAGGACAAAGAAATGAAATAACAATCGAAGGCAGTTCTTCGCGAAAGAATTTTTAATCCCAAGTAGTTCACAAATTCTCCGCTTGGCGTCGCAAAAACAAAAAGTGTTTTATGACATCCCACAAAACGAAAATTGTCACTGAATATGAAGCCGGCGTCTTTAAAAGATTAGAACATTAGAAATTCATTGGAAATCAATTTTCTTAAGTGAAGTTTATTACTTTTTTTTTTTATGCTATCTTTTCCTATCTTCTTATCATCGAAATACGAAGCGACCGTTTGCACAAAACATTAAAAACAGGTTTTAATAAGAAAATTAAAAATAAAACAACTTACAAGTTTCGAAAACCTGTAGCGGTTTGCTTCTTCGGACTACAAATAAAAAAATTAAAAAAATAAAATAAAATTTTAAATTATTATTATTATTTTTTTTAAGTATATATTTATAGTCCGATGAAGAAAACCGGTACAGGTTTTCGAAACTTGTAACTTGTTTTATTTTCTTATTAAATCTGTTTCTAATATTTTGTGCGAACGGTAGCTTTGTATTTATTACAGTTGCACATTATCACATTCATTATAATTCTTCGTCTTTGATGGAATCATTATAAATATAAGTTTTGATGAATTCATTCATATTCAATTTTAATACTGACTCCTTTTAAAATTGATATTTAATATTAAATTCTTTAATCACACTTTTCTTTAATATTAATTTAGTTAAAACATTTAAAAAATACATTTCCCTGTCTGACTAAGAATAGTGTACCAGCAACTTAATTCATTGCGCATGCTTACTACAACCAATATAAGAGCAATCGATTAGATATAGTAATTTGATAGGTCGTTTTCTTTGAATATGTGTGTGTGTTTATTAATTAAAATTTTTTAAACTAAGATAAAAAAAAAATTGAATCCTATTTTTCCTGCTAACTTAGTTTTTAGGATAATTTCGCTTAATTACTGATACCAAGTAAAAAACTAAAGTGATTAATGATATTGAGCATTAAAAATAAAGCATGATTTTATTTAGCCAATAGCTTCAACCGATTTTAAAAATAGATAAACGTTTATTTAAAGAAAAATTAATTTTAGATCTACTGTAAAAATAATGTTTTTAAGGATAAGTTTTAAAAGGATAAATTTTGCGTTTCTTTATTTTTGAAGTAAAAATGAATTATTTCCAGAGCCATATTAATTAAGATAATATTTCGATAATTGATAATTATGTTTGTGTTTTGTTTCTTCCTACGACAAGATAAGGATAATTATCATAATTATTATTAATTTTTACAATTAACTTATTAATTAATACACAAAATTAATCAAATTGAATTAAACATTTAATCCATTTAAAATCATTTTTCCCCGTTTCACCCGTTTTGATTTTTCATTGATATTAAAATCTGTTTTTTAAATCGTATATTATTTTACTGTTTACTAGCAACCCACAAAACTTTCACTGATTACGTGAGCTTGGGTTCAGAGATCATTTTCACTGTCACGTGACCGTTGTGTGTATGGTGAGAATGGGTAGTAGGAAGCCGACTACTTGCGGTCTTCTAAAATGAACGGTTTAGCTTTGACCTTAAGTCACGTGATTTAGTTACAGTTGGCCCATGTCGTTGAAAGATGAAATGTACAATAATAGGCAATAGCTAATACCTTATTTGTATTTGTGTATCGTATGGTTCGGAGGAGTAGAGGACAGAAAAAAAAAATGTTTTCTTTTATATATGTAGATTATCAAGTTAATTAACAATGTACATAAAAGAAAATTAATAAGTAAATATACAAAATGAAAAAATGTAAAAAAAGCAAAAATTATGTATAGTGAACATACATTTGGTTTTTAAATAAAAACCAAAATCTTGACGATTCGTAGCAGGGTGGTTGTGATTTGTTGATAGTCCGTTAATGGAGATGATTGTTTTCGTAATAAATGTTCTCGTACTAAGCAAAGAGTCTGTCAGAAACAAAACATGAGATCTTGGCAAGTCCTATTTGAAGGCAGTTCTGAATGAAAAGCCTTTGTTTGGTTCTAATAGTTTACAATGGCTTTTGGCAAATGGCCCACAGAGGCATCAACAATGACACGAGGAGGAAGTCAGTAGGAAATGCGCTGTTTGTTCTTGATCTTCGTCAATTATTAAACCATTTGAAACTGAATAAGAAGCGCCATGTTGGAAAGATCTCTTTCAAAATTAAATATCAATGAAAAGTCAGAATCCTTTTAAAATATTTGAAATTAAATATAATAATAATAAAATATAATTTTAAAAACTGAGAATCGTGTATTTTAACAGTAACAAGAATTTCATGCAAGACGTTGTTTACTTCAGTTATTTTTTTGCCTCTTCTGTAGAACGACCAAGATAACAGGACGATCGGAAGGAACCCCCACGTCATTATGACGTATGTTTTTCAGCCAATGACAAACAAGCGCGCCTCAAAGCACAGATTATTCTTATTAATTTCCTTCAAAATGTCGCCTCGGAGTATTTTATAGAGCAATGCTCGAAAAATTATTTTATAGATTGAAGATTATTTCCTAAAGGGATTAGAAAATGGAGGATTTAAATTAAAATTAAATTTTTGCTTTTTTTCGAGAAAAAAAATCATAAATCGAGAAAAAAATTACAAATGGTCAGTAAATATGGCTTCGCACACTGAGCCAATATCAACGGGAATCCTGAACACTGTTTCATCCTTATTAGGAATCATCAGCAGAATTTACCCTTGATGTTTGGCTCAGTTTGCGCGAAAGCTAAGGGAAAAGCAATCTCGATCCCGGCCGCCGAGATAAAAAGACAATCAAATAAAAAATAATCCTGTGAAATCCACAGTGTTAATCCCTTGTCCTTTCACTGGGAAAATTCTGCGGATGATTCCTAATAAGGATGAAACAGCTGTCCAGGATTCCCTTGATGTCGATCAGTGTGCGAAGGCATATTTACTGTCCAGTTGTGATTTATGAATTATTAAGGACGTTAAATTTTGCTTTTTATTTTTATTTGTGAAAATTTATATATTTCAGCAAGTTACTTTGCGAAGCACTGGTTGAATGATCTCTTGTCAGTTTTAAATTTATTGAAATGTTTTTCAGAAATTTCGTTTATCACTTCCTCATTCTCTGTAAATCACGAAAAGTATTTGAGCAATTTCGTTTGATATTCTTTTTAATAGATTCCAAATAAAAGAAAAAAAAAATATGCAAAAGATTCGCGAATGATTAAATTTCACTTCATTCAAATGGGAAAGAAAAAAAAAATGGATGTATTTTGGAAGTTTTGAGGGAGGGGAAAAAAAATGGTGTTTTAACTATCAGCTTCATGAGCCCATCCCTTTTTTCTTCTCTTCTTTTCACTTTGCAGGATGAATAGAAAGAAGAAAAATGAAATTAAAAATCCCGTGAATAGAATAGGGGAGGGAATTCCATTTCTCGTGTTCATGATTCTGTAAATTATCAATTAGGGTAGAAGAAGGAGAAACGCCTTCAGGTAATATTCCTCGAGCCAGAAATAATTAAACACTTTGAGAAAGAGGGAGGATGTGACGAAGACTCCTTTTACTCCACAAGAGCAGTTTAAGATGATAAATAAAACTACAAAACTCTTATTAATCAGTTTTGCTTTTAATAGAACAGCTTGAATTTCTAACGAATTGTAAACGAAACCCTGTAATTAGAGCATTCTTCTTTCAAGAATTTAATATAATTTTTGGGGGTCATTCATAAATGACGTAATTGTCTATTAATAAAAGTTGTTGATGCAGGGTTTGTCATCTTCCTTGAGTAATTTATTAATTAGCAAAACACGCACAAAGCTTTTATCTCAGTTGTAATCTTTCAAAATTGGTATTTCATGCAAGTAGGCTTATTTGTACGATATTTTCAGGTGAACTACAGTTCAGTTCATGAAAGAAGAGCATTTGGAGACGTAATTTCCTTATAGATTGATGTTTGCAGGACGTAACAGCGCCATCTATTGCTAAAATCCGTAACTGAATCTTATAAACATTAAGAAAACATTCTAGTTTTTGTACTTTCTACAGTTACGAATACATTTTTGTGTTATTGTTATTAAAAACGTTGCACACTATTCCCCTTGCTTGGCTATGCAAAGTTTGTCCTTTCTTGGTCACGCTTGGGATCACAAAACGACGCCATCTTGCAGTGACTGTTCTGAGGTCAAGTTGATGACGTCATGACTGGTGACGTTTGTTCCAGACAAAATCGATTGCTACGTAATGACCATATATAGCAAACTCTTTTTTTTTTTAAAAAAAAATACTATAGTTCGTTTCCTTGTACTGCGTCTTTAGCTGAGGAAAGTGTGTTTCATTTGATCAGTCAGTCTGTATTCATGTTCCTTTCTGTGTAGACCTCCGAGTGAATCTTCATCAAACTTGGTGTGCATGTTCAGAGACATGAATTACTCGAAATCTTTTCGAATTAGGTCCCTCTCTAGAAATTAGCGCGAGAACACGACAAAAATTCCCGTAGAACAACACTGGAAGGGCGACAATGAGATCCAACAATGAGAGTTATAATCCGTTTATTTGGTAACAATGAATGTCCTATCGATCAGTTAATTGTCTTAATGTAAGCGCGAGCTTTAATACGATTCAAATTAATCGGCTTTAAGGAAACATTATTTTTTTTTTCAGAAATGCAGATACTTTTTTTTTAATTAATTAATTTATTTATTTTAAATCTGTTTTCGATACCTTCTTAACGGCTTCTTCATATTTCATAAGTTTTCGGTTCTTTTTTTATTATTATTAACTTTGATAACTATTTTGGGACTTATCATTATGTATTCGAAAGTTGGAATGCCAACTATATTTTTCGCTAAAGCACTTACAAGAACAATGATAGTTTGTTAACCTACACACTTAACTATTTACTTTTATCGTATGGAATTTTTTTTTAGTTCTTAACGTATATTTTTTTCCCCTCAAATATTGCCGTCCTCGTTGGTAGCCTCACTTCGTATTAGCCTGAGGGTCTGTTCAATATATTGTTAATGGGTGACTCAGAACAAGAGAATGAATTTAATCTAATCACTGGGAAAGTGGGGGTGTGGGCCAGTCGAATCAAGCAGTTAATTATTAGGATAACTACTATGGGGTGGAATGGCCTGATTTAAACGTGGGAGAAGTAGAGGGAATATGGCCCCGCCACGTGAACGGAAGGGTCCTTTTATAACTTTAATCCAACCCCCTCAATAGCCGGTTGATAACGCCAGCGATGGGTCGTGGGTGCTGCCTATCGTTGTCGGACGCTGCTATTTCGGGCTCCCAAAAGGCAAATGGTGGACGTAAAAAGAAGAAAAAAGGCCATCTGTTGCGTTTCACAGCACTTTTATGAGCTAGGATTATTCGGGTAATAGATAACCATCTAAAAATTCACAGAAAGTCTCCGGATGATCGTAAATTATGGATCTATTTAAGATTAATAATAGTACTAAAAATAGGAATATGTGTGCAAGTGGCTCCTAGTCTGCGAAACATGCGGATTCTGCAAATCGCGATGTTGTTTAAACGAAATAAGCCTAAAACCAAAACACGTGATGGAAAAGAAAAGAACCGTATCTTGTATTTCCTCAACTCGGTTATTACTTCCGAGATTGAGATAAAATACGAACTATCAGTTGTGATATTATTCCTTCGACGTACTAAGTAATCTCTCTACCTTACAATTGTGTGTGCGCGTGTCAGGGAAGCAGAGCACCTCGACCGTTGGTCACGGAAAGGCGAAGATTTAGAAGCAGGAGAACCCTGAGAAAAACTTGCCCAGCGCCACGAAACCCACATGAGAACCGAAACCCAGATACTCATATGTGAGAGACCAAAGGTCTTAGCGACAACGCCAACCGCGCGGCCTTTGATAGCATTAACTCGTCTTAACTATCTTTTGTTTTTGAGTCTTTAATAATCTCATTACAGGACTCTGTAATTTTATGCTAATTTTTATTATATAAGTCCTTTGATTTCGTTCTATTCTTTTCTCCATATTGCTGCAATGCCGAAAGGAGAACAGTCAGATTACACAGTGATCTATATTGCGTTTCAGAAAGGATTTGCAAGAGTTTACTTCTTTAAACACTGTACAAAGCCGCCAACAAAACGTAGTCCCAATCCAGTATCATTAGTCCTTCCTAAAATAAACTCTGGATTATTGTGTATCTGTGAATTTATAGTTTCTCAAATATTTTGTTTGCATTTTTATTATTTTTGTCAGTTTATTTTTCTTTATTTTTTAATTGCATTAAATCAGAACCAATCGTAGAACAGGAGCGGAAGATACGTGACGTCAGTTATTTAATTCTCCGGTAGAAAGAAAGCGGAATAACACTTGTGTCAATTCAGAGTGATTCGTAAATATTACTCCAATAGTATTAGATAATTTAGTTTTATTGTTTTCATATAATTTCTTTTTGATGGCTCCATATGGATTACTTTTAATGATAAAACGTTACTTAATATTACTTTATATAATTACAAAAAAAAAATGCGGTACAAAAAAATTATATTTCATTATTTTCTTTTTGTCTGTCTTTTGTGTTTTGAATAATTTAATACCTACAATTATACACAACAAGAATTATTGAGAATTCAGTTACAAACTTAAAAGGTTTTCCGGATTTTCCATAACAGCATTTTCTTGTTCTCCGAGTCATTAGAAGATTGCGGACGAAAAGAAAGATAAAATAAATCATTTTCATTCTTTATTGGGTTTTTTTTTTTCATTCGTCGTCGATAAAAATTTGTACAGAAATTTTGTTATTTAAAATATATTTCTGTCTTTGAAAAAGCTGCGTTTTTGTTTAAAAAATGTTTTTATAACGTTATGTATTTAAACGTGACCCATAACTACATTATAAAAAAACAGACTAAAAATTCTGAGGAAATATTATCCACTTTTAGTGTTTAAAACTAAATGGGAAAACATTAAACAAATTACAATATTAATTTTGTATTGCAACCATTGCTGAAATGATGACAAGAGATGATACTGAATAGGATAATAAATAATTAACATTTTACGTAATTTCAGTTTTTAAATCACCATTGTTATTCATTACGGTACAAATACTGAAAAAAAAAAAAAAAAAAAAAAAACTGGCGGGGGAGGGGAATCCGAAATTTTTTATTAATTTATAATTATTTATTCATTTATTATATATTATAATTGAAAAAGGAAGCATTTTTTTTAATAATTTTTGCTTATTTTGTTCTTTATTTGGACAGTTATTTATTCGGAAGATATTCTGCATAATATCTCAATAAAACTTCGTAATTATTACACTTCCCTTAATATTATTATTAAATAGAATGACGTCCCATCTAATTATTAGGATTTATTTTTTTTCCCCCTTCCAATTTTCTTCCATTTTTTTTTTTTAGGTAAATTGTTGTGTGTGTAATGGAGGCATTTGATTTATGAGTCGTCGAATGTCATTGTGCACGCATTGCTAATGAAAAATGACTGTCATTGGAGCATTTATTACATTATCAAATAAATTAATTAAAACTTGGTCCACTAATTTTAATGGAACAAAATACCATTGCTTTAATTTAGTGTTCCATTAGGGGAACAAAAAAAAAATGATATCGATTTCTTTGGGAAATGGAGTTGCTGACTCCGCACTCTCAGTGCATTATTTTTTGGTGATTAATTGCATCTGCTCTTGTCTATTGCTTTTAATAATTAATAATTATTAATAAGAATTAACCTTGCTAATATTCAATAAATTAGATTTTTAATAATATTTAATCAAATTGTTTGTAGCACTCGCAAATTTAGTTCATTTCAGAATTAAAATAAATAAATTAATTTATTACTTAGAAAAATTTCAATGTTCCTTGACCTTCGCCCCCCGTTTTATTGCTCTTAAATCCTATTTTCGACGTTTGACCTTTATTAGCCGTTACACTGTATAAACTACAGTGGAACCACGCCATTCGTCCGCCTCGCTATTCGTACAACTCGTTATTCGTCCAACTTTTTCAAGTAAAATTCAACTCGCCATTCGTACGCTTTCTCGGGATTCGGACAACGTGACCTTGTTACTGGCCGCGCCATGCGGTCGTTTCAGCTCAGTCTCGTGCTAGCTTCCGTACGCTACGCATCATCCACGCAAGCTTCATGAAACTTTGTGCTATTTTATTGTTATTTTTTGTTATTTTTATTAAAAATAGTGCAGCCATGGGTCCAAAAAAGATTACTGATTCAACTAAGCCTAAAAGGAAAGCAGTGAGATCGACAATTGAATTGAAAAAAGAACTCGTTGCGAAGTTTGAAAGTGGAACTCGTGTCTCTGACCTGGCAACTCAGTATGGCAGGCGAAATCAACTATATCGTTTTCATAGTTTTTATGTATTTTATGCTTACAATATTTTTACAATGGTTTAAGTAAGCAATCATCTGTGGGTCTGGAATGGATTAATCCAATTTACATTATATCTTATGTGAAAAAATGATTCGCCATTCGTACAAATCGCCATTCGAACTGCCTCCTGGAACGGATTGTGTACGAATAGCGAGGTTCCACTGTATTATTAATTAATTTTCAGTATTTTTTTTTTTTGACTGTTCCCACAACTCGGTTTACAATTTTATTTTGAATTTAATAAACAAATCATTACAGATTTATTTTTAATTTAAAATTGAAGTTTTCATTATTTATTACAACTATACGCTGTAATTTGAATAATGTACGTATACTTCGTCTAATGTTTCTTATATATTTATTTAAACATAAATATTGTTCTGTTGATACCCTCGTGTTTTATAACAAGTTTTAATTACATTCTTATTCGATAAATATTGGAAAACACTTTCAACTTTAACTGCGGAACGAGATGCGGACAGATGGACAAACGCAGTATAATTTTTTATTTTATTTTATTTTATTTTTTAATTTGGATTAATTACAGCCCAGCCAAAATGTGAAAAGTCGGTCCACTAATTAAAACTACGGAATTTAGCATGGAATTTCTAATTGTCGCTACTAGGATTCGGATTTTAGTGACCTAAAAAATACATATACATACTTTCAGGACTTATAAATTCAAAATATTACTTAAAAATTAAAAAAAAGAAGAAACTAAAAAAAATCATTATAAAATTGCAATTGATTGTATAAGAATCTTGTTTTCAAAGATGGAGGCCCTATTTGTGTTTCTAGTCGAATTTCTTCTCCGGAAGTGTTTCTAGATTTCTTCTCCGGAAGTGGCTACTTGTTGCTGTGGTTTCAGCTTCATTTGTGAATTTTCATACACTAAATAAATTCCTATTTATAGAAGTGTTGAATGTTTTATCATTAGGTGAATCTTAAGAAAGCGGTAGTTTATCAAAAATTGTTGTTTTGCTTTCTATTGTCGCTTTTCTCAGGATATTCCTATAATGGGTGGATTGAGAATAAACCAGCCTTATTTGTTCTCTCGTTTTATTATTACTAATTTGGCTTTATGTGAAATGTCTTTCTTAGCTGGATTTTATTGTACGGATATAATTTTGGAAATATGTATTAATATCAAATTTTAATACTTTATATATTTATGGTATGTGTTTTAGCAACTGGTATGACTGAGATATTCTTTTCGATTAATTGGTTATGGTGTAAGTGGAGATTGAAAACTTGAGGGTAATCATAGATTGGGGGATGTCAATATATTAATAGGATTACCGACAGTAAATTTAATATTAGGGGGTATTTTTATAGGAAGAGTTTTATCTTGATTGGTATTTGGAGATTATAGTGTAGTAATTTTACCTTTCGATTAAAAATTGTCAGTAATTTGTGAGTTTAATTGGTTTTTGATAAGGTTTATCAGTTGAATGAATACTAATGTCTTTTAAGTTTATTAAATTGTCTATTTTGGAAAAATGTGACTTACACCAGTATTAAGAAAATTTAGATCTTATATGTTTTTAAAAGTAGGGAGTCAGTTTGTTTTATTTACAACGGAAGGGCATTTAGATCCTATCCACCTATTGTTTATAAGAATACAGGAATAAATATATTTAAAGAAAAAAAAAAGGTTCTTTTTACTGAGTCGAAGCTTCGATCAATTGCCACTAGGCTTCAAAATTGGCAGCAAGATGGCGGTGATAATTGAAGCATTTTTATTAATGAGTTATGCTTATGATCTTTTTAAGTGCTATTCGAAGACGCCATTAAGCTTCTATTGCAGTTATTTTTATCTGGGAACACGTTACAGAATCCAGCATCCAGCAAAAATAGCGAATATTATCTTCTTGCTGGCATATTCCGTCCCTGCTCAATAATAAGCTGCTTGGAGATCGCTTTCTTTTGGCTTCTGGTCGGACTGCACTTATTAAGATAAAATATCATCAGATTGGGAACTGACAGAGCAAAAGAAAAGAGGAAAATAAAGGGGATTCAAAGAACGCAGGGGGAAAAAAATAGTCTTGGAGGGATGTGTATCGTTCGGCATCTGGTAGGATTGGCATCGTAGCAATCAGCCTCTGGGCCAAACCATTAGGTGTCGAAAGGGGCTGGTAATTAAATTGTTCTGCAGTTAATGAAGGCGGGCGTTCGGGAACTTCAAATAATTACACAGTTATTATTTTATTTTTCTGCTTTTCTTTTTTTTTCTGCAAGCAGCCACCGTAAGTTTCACGAAAGTTAATTCAACAATTCTACCAGAAAATTGCATTTTTCTACGACAAATTATTAAAAGTCATTATTTTAGACAAGAACCAAGCAAATTAATAAACTTTCAAAGAAATATTTCAGTAAAGTGTTGATAGCAAATGGTGAACCGTTACCAAAAACCAGATGAGCATAATTATGTTCGAATTGAATATTTTTGATATTTGTTAAATTTTTAGTTTTGCAATTGGTTGTTTCTTTTTCAGATAAATGTTTCCTAGAGCAGTAAAATTTCTTTAATTTTCACCCAATTCCTTGAAAAAAAAAAAAAACCCCATTAATTTCGACAATTAAAATGATTTAAAAATGCCGTGATACCGCTACTGGTAGGTTATTGTTGTTTCGTTAGGTATCATCTTTTCTTTCCTGTTATTCGGTTTTAACTTACCTTGAGACCTTTATCATTTAGGTAATTCTATTAGATCGCAGTTCTAAATAAATTTCATATTTCGCTATAGAATAGTATAATCATGACCCCTCCCTGCCCTTTGCGACAAGTGTCTTTCCAAAGCTTCATACGATAATTTTCAATTGCCACCATTCCCGATTTTGCGACAGTTGATTCGATTTGACGCTAAACACTTCGGCGTCCATATAGCGTCAGTTTGTTTACAAAACAGCACTCGCTGCATCTGTGCTACGCTTTGTAATTAAGTAAATACAACTTTCTTTTTCTTTTTTTTCTTGTGATTGCTACATTAAGTAATTTTATTTTAGGTAAAAAGAGCAGTCAGTTATGAATATATGTGAAGATTGCAAATGCTTCGCAACAGACGGTTTTCGCTATATGATAGGGTCTGGAACCTAACATTTTAATCTTGTCTGTTTGTAAAGGAAAAGCTTGCATTTGTAGTATTGTTGTAGATTATATTGAATTTATTCTAATTTTTGTTTTTGTTTTTTTTGGGTTTTTTTTTTTTTCCAACCCAATTAAGAAATATTAGATTGGAACAATAGGATTAAATACTTTTGCATATTATACGATAGTCTTAAATTCGTACCTAGATTAGCTATCGTTTTAACATCTTGCTGTAGTTCATAAGAGTTCAGTGTCCTTCAATACTTTATGCCTACAAATACCCTATTCATTAAATTTCTCTTGGCAAATATAAAGTACTGTTAAAGTTTATAATTCAGAGTTCTCGCAGGATAAATACTTGAATAATCTTTTAGATTTACAGAACAATCATACTCTTGAATTCTTGCTAAGTTATTCCTCATCATCAAATCGACGTATGTCTTCATTAACGTGTAAAACTCTGGGATATCATAAAATGTTACTAAAAATCACTTACTTTCATTCTTGGAGTAAACGATACTGTTACTTAAATCAACCAAATCTTAGATCTTCTATAAGATATCACAAATCTTTATTAAAACTCCAAAATACTGCACCACAGACCAATCTGTCTGTCATTTTTCAAAGACTTCCTCAAGGTTTTTTGGTAACATAATAAACAAATAAATAAAATAAAAAATAAAGATCAAAACGGAAAGAGAAATAACCTTCTCAAACCTTTTGAAAAATAAGACGAAATATTGGTCTGTGGTGCAGTATTTTGGAGTTTTAATAAAGATTTGTGATACTGTTACTTGGTTGCATTCGCCACATACAAACTGGTTTCTTATGAAGGTATACAATATGGCGTCAATACAAGTCCTATCCCATTCACAACATGACGATCTGCTCCTACAAATATTAATATTATATTGATACTTATGTTCTAAAGATGGAATCCTATTTGCGAATAATCTCATGGTTATTTTCACTATCACTGCAAGAGAAGAGGTCTCTTATTATATGTTTCTACCTGAACTTCGTTCGGTCCGATTTCATCTAGTATCCCAAAACATGTCCGATATCTTCGTCTTCCACTTCTAAAAACTCCAACAATAATCATCCAATCACTTTTACGCCATTCTTGAGCATGCATCTTATTATTGTACCAATCCGTGATGTGAACAATGGTTGCATCTCAATACAATTTTTTCTTATCATTGTCTTAACACAAGGAATATATTTTCTACAATTTGCCATTTGATATGCAAGTTATTTTGCCTCTATCTCAAAAAGAGAAAAAAAAATGAATAACTATACAGATTTTAAATATATATTTCATAAAATCTACAATTGTTGATTATCTGGCTGTTTTAGTCTTAAGGTCCCCGAAAAGGAAATTCGTAATTGATATCGCCGATACTAGATGGCGTTACAAGCAATGACGTCACACTCCTGTTTATCCCCCTGCCTCTTTTTTTAAGAGAACCTTCCCTTCATTTTCGAATCCTGTTGTAATTTCTTTAACAACTCTGCTCACCTCTTTCACCTCAACTTCTTCCCGTTTGGTTAAATGCCTCTGATCCCAAGACAACACTACAAAGGCTTAAACACTCACTTTACTCTTAACATTTGTCGCTACATTTTGTGTAGAGTTTACATTAAATTGCCATTGCCAGAAAAAATAAAAAATCCAATGATTGAATGAATGAATGGAAATTAACCTCAGTCTTTCATCTTTGGTCTTATGGTGGCGAAGTAATGTGGATAATGATTTGTTTTTCTTTTGTATAAATTCTAAACTAGAAGTCAGAATTTTGAAACATGAATTGACAAATGTAAACTTTAGCATTTCAAATTCCTATTTATTGTTTCTGTGTAGTAGATACCAAGTCAATATCATACCGTAAAGAGGCTGCGAATTCTTTTGAGAAACTCGTTTGTTTATTAATGATTCACAGCATTTAAAGGGAGGCGGAAAGTCAGTTGGGACGATTTGGAAGCCTAAGTTCAAATTGTTCTGGAAGTGTTAAAAATACAATTAAAAATTTCAAACTTTGAAATAGAACAGTTTAAATATGAATGAATCATAATCCCCTATTGTTGATTTTTATTTATTAATTGAATTAATTACATTTAAACTCAAAACTGGCTAATTTTCGAAAGAATTTGCTTTCTATTAAATTATTTTAGCTTAAAAAAAATAAAAACCATAAGCCGAACTATCAAATTTCTGGTTTTTATTTTCTTAAAATTCAACTATTGGGAAAGTAAAGGAAATCTTGAATTCAGTTACTAGATTTTTACTTTATTTATTCATAGAATCAGAAATGGGAGCTTTTTTAAGATAAATTAATTTAATAGAAAGCAAATTCTTCAAAAAATTAGCTGGTTTTGAGCTTAAATGTAATTAATTCAGTTATTTAAAAATCCAGAATATTAGAATATGATTCATTCATATTTAAACCATCGTATTTTAAATTTTCACAGTTTTAGTTATATTTTTAACACTTACAGAATGATTTGAACTTAAGACTTCCAAATCATCCCAACTGACTTCCGCTTCCCCTTAAAGAAAACAGTGCAAAGAGATACGGTAATTTTAAGAGAGAAAAATATTAAGAAAAAAAAAAAAGCATAAAAACGCACACAATATAAAGATTCCCTGAACCTTAGGAATCTCGAAGTGGCCTGTCTTGGGTTCCCGAAAAATTCCAAAAATAACTCAGTGAACCTTTGTGTGTGAGCTTTTATGCTTTTTTTTTTTCTTTTACATATCCTTGATTCACGTTAAATTTTACTAATAAAAATGTTATTTTTTTTTTTAAACTTTATTTTATTTTGTGTTGGATTGAAACGCAGTTGTCATGGGAAGATGACTGGGAATTATTGACAACACATTTATCTTGTCCATTATTCTTATAAAGGCGTGATTTCTTTGTGTCTGCAGTGAAACCTAAGAATCGGGTGGAAGAGAAAAAGTGTCTGAACAGAGAGATATTGATTGCATGTGTTGACGGATTTCTATTCGAGAGAAATGGGATGTCAAGACGTACATGTGGAAGGTCATTGAGATGGGGTTGAAGATCGTTGCACGAGAAATTGAATGCAAGCACTGGATTGCATAAAACACACACACACACACCCCTTCAATTGCATTCACTCGCCTGTTTTATATCAGCACAGGGGAAATAGTTGGAAAGAAAAACCAGAGGAAAGAAAACGGTCGACTTTAGCTTTGCCTTCGGAGTCATTGGTGGAGAATGTTTTTAGTCAAGATTAATGTTATTGTTTTTGACTGAAGGAAAACAAAAAACAGACTTTTTTCTAAAAAGATTTAAAAGTTACACCCATTAAACTTTTTATATATTACTAAAATTCTGTCATCGGTGCCAACAATGTCTGTACAGGAGGATTCAGAAGTCTCCAAACAGAAAAATTAATTTCTTTATTCACAGAATGGTCATTCCATTATGAAACGTGATCCGTTAATCTTTACTACAACGAACTTGCGTCCTTTAAATAGTTCTTGATTTTAATATTCTGTCCTAACGGTCTTCAGGTACATCCATTTGTTACTGTCATGTGGGCTTTGATCTGGGGACCTCGAAGGCCAATCCACGATACCTACAGGGTAGTTTTTGTTTTCCTACAGGGTAGTTTTTGTTTTTAGTAAAGTGCGGTTTTGTGAATATATAGACATTTCTTGTTACTGGATATTTTTTGAGTCTCCCTGTACTTAAAATTGGCTCAACGCTTTTAATACCTTTAAAGCCTCTCTCTTCAAGGTTATTGAAAGTTTACAAGAAATTTTGCTTCGAATTTAAAAAAGCATTTTATTTTAGATTATAAAATGCTTCGCTATACGTTGTTTCGTAAGTGTTTCTGTTCTGTGATTGGCGAAAACAAATTCAAACTGTCTTGAATTAAAAAAAAAATGCGTTGACATTTCATTGATTTACTAAAAATGCGAACTAAACATTTTGGTTCTGTAAATATCGATGGATAAAAGCTGTTATGATTTGAATCGAGATTACAGTCCTATCCCGGACTTACACTTTGCTACACTTTGCTTACAATTTACTCTGACAGTCGAGCAGCGAATTACGTACCTTTCATCAGATCCGCTTTCAAATTGCTTCGCATTTCTTAGTGTTTTGTCTTGTTTCTCTTTGTGATTCAGTTGATGTTAAAGTGTTTTTATACCTTTAGTTTTAGTGTTTTCTTGTGATTAAATTAGAAAATTAATTAAAAGTGTAGTTAATGTATCTCACATTTACTAAAACATTTATATCTCCTTTACTTTACATCTTAGTAGATAAAGGCAAAAATTGTAGGTACAAGTGGCATCTCGTTGCGCACTCAGTTCGCATTTGACGATCGCAGTGCATTGCGTATATTGATAGAAGTACATTGCTTCGACTTACGACAGGTCCGGAGCAGGTCCGTTAAGTCCGGGGTAACATGTTTCGACATCACATTATGTTTAAAAAAAAAAAAAAAAATGAAATAAAATTGAAAGAAATAAAATTTCAAGAATAATTTAAAGAAAGTAAACTAAGTTTGAGCTGAAATTCAAAAGCGTTGATCATCTAGGCCAGTGGTCGGCAACATTTTGTTGTAAAAGGGCCAAATATGTTATGTGGGGATTACTGCGGGCCGCACTTGGGCCAAAAATTTTAACAACCAAAAAAAAAAAAAAAGGAAAATTTTACTTTAACAACCAAAAAAAAAAAAAGGAAAATCTTACTTTAATAACCAAAAAAAAAGGAAAATTTTACTTTAACAATCAAAAAAAATTCCAACACGCCCCGCGGGCCGCACCAAAACGCTTCATGGGCCGCATGCGGGCCGCGGGTTGCCGACCGCTGATCTAGGCGACTAAGGGTAAAATTAAAAAAAAAAAAACTACCGCTTGGGGGGGGGGGGGATTATACAGAGTTAAGTTTACTTGCTCAGTATGGTAGAAATAAAAGAAACAGAATAAACAAACTAACTTCGAATAAATAAATAAATTTATTAAAATTTAAAATATAATTACCAATACAATCTTTAACCAAGGTAATTTATTAAAAAGTTTGCTAATTTCAAGACACTAGCAAACAACACTGAATGAGTGATTAAGTTATAATCTCAAATTTAAAAGTTTAAAAATCCCTCTATCTAAATGATAAATTGATTTACAATTATACATGAAAACGTAAAGTAAGAGGAAAAAAAACCAAAATGATTGAAACATATGTACAGTTTTCTGGAAAAAGACAATTCAAAGCCTATTCTTTAACTCCTTTTAATAAAGTATTTTAGTAACTTTTCTTGTTTGTTTGTTTTTTTTCTCGTTTCCCTAATCTTCAAATCAAATCCCAAGTTACACTTTCATTAATTATTTTCTAAATTGCAAACAAATTATAGTGTCTTTTTAACTTTGGACGAACAGACATCTTGCAGATACGAATTAACTAGAAGATTCCTTTAAAAGGTTCGTAAGTTCTTTAATAAGTCTAAGGATTAAAGTCAAATTTACGTACAAGTTCTCATTGACTAGAAGAACGTTCCCATTTGTAAGATGGCTTCTCCTACCCAGCAAATTCTTGAAACTTGTTGACGAGAAGAACGTTCCCATTGCATGATGGCGATGGCCAATCTTACGAAGATGTTTCTAAACATCCCTCGTATAGGTTTAATTGTTTACGTTACAGATGTTATCTCGATCAATGACCACCATATAGTTTCCGGAGTAGAAGAAGCTTTCATAAATGGAACTAAGCTTTGAGGGAAACCCGGAATAACTGTTTTCGTTTTATCTTGGAGTTTAGACTTTTTAGAACTTTTTCTTCAATGCAAAAAACAAATTAAAGAACAAAGAACTCAAAAGGATAGAATGGGAAAGTTAATAATGTTATAAAAAAAAAATATATATATATATATATATCTTAAGCTTCCATTGCCCAAAGTTTAAGAGACAAAATTAGGCCTAACCTCCATGAGGTGTAAAACATAGGCCGAAAAAAAAAAAAAAAAGGAAAAATAAGAATTTTAATCCTCTCCTATCCGACGAGAAAGATTTTCTTAAACTAGAAAATAACATCAAAAAACAGATATCCTAGGACCCTAAAATTAAAATAGATTATATTTAAACCCAATTCACAACTTCCCTGAAGGAAAAATGTTATTGTCTAGTTTTCTATTATAATTAAATTATAATCTAAGAAAAATTATACATTAATTTCACTACCTCTTAAAGAATTTGACTTATTCCTTATTTTTAACTCAATTGTCCAAAATGAACACGAAGTTTAACTTCCTATCAGGAATTTCGTATCACAATTCGACGATAAAGTTTTTTAACTTTTGTATGAACAACATCTTGAAGCTAATGATAAATGAAAGTTCTTTTGAATAGTTCTTTAATTATCCAACATCTCCAGCTTTAAAAGAAAGTTCAAATTTACATACCACGAACCAAAAATGCAGATGATCGAATGGAATGTCCCGTTAATGTTCTATATATAGTTCTTTACCTTTTGTTGATTGATGAACTACACACCATCACAACAGCACTTTTCAAAAAAAGTGGTTGTGACTTTTACATTAAAAACAATTTGTAAACATTTGGACGTGTATTCAAATTAGTTTCACGATTTGAAACATTTTTATTCAAATGATGTATGTAAAAAAAAAAAAAAAAAAGGAGAAAAAACACAAAAAAAATCAGTGTCTCGTAATTATAAACATACTGACGTTTAATGTAAAAGTTATTAATGAAAATAATGACAAACATTAGCACCAGATGGGGTAAGACATATTTGCAAATGGCAGCAACCATGAACTGCGTTTGAAATCAAGACTGATTAACTATGAAAAAGGGCAAATCACCACAATGACGGCGGCTGGAAGTTCCATAAGAAATATAGCGAAGGCCCTTAACCGTTCTACCAGAGTTGTGATTAATTATCTGACCTTAAGTATGGTACAATAAAACGACCTGGACGACCTGAAAAGCTTACTCCAAGGCAACAACGAGCTGTTATCCAGAGGTTAAAAAAAGGAGGTGCATTACTGCGAACTGTAGCAAGTCAGCCAGACATTGGGGTCTCAAAAGACACCGTTCGTCGTACTGTGAAAAAATCGAAAACTCTTTTACACAAAAAAAGACATAAACAACCACCACTTAGAAAGTGCCACCAACTAAAGCGACTTGAATGGGCTAAAGAACATATGCACTGGAGGCACCAATGGCAGAAGGTGATCTTTAATGATGAGAAAAAGTTAAATTTGGATGGCCCTGATGGATGGACACACTACTGGCATGACATCAGAGCTGAAGAACAGATCTTTTTTAGTCGACAGCAAGGTGGTGGCTCGTTAATGGTGTGGGGTGCTTTTTCCTTCAGTGGGAAAACAAATTTAGCCTTTCCCAAAGGTCGACTGAATGCCGTTGCCTATCAAAATTTGCTTGAAGACACTTTGTTGCCATTTGCAGAGGTAATAAGGGGTCCATTCTTTGAATTTCAACAGGACAATGCACCAATTCATACTGCTAAATCCACGTGGCAGTGGTTTTTGGACAATGGTGTTCAGGTGATGGACTGGCCTGTCCTATCACCTGATTTGAACCCCATGGAGAATGTCTGGAGTATGTTAGCTCGATCAGTGTATGCTGGTGGCAAGCAGTACACTTCTACTGCTGAACTGCAAGCAGTTGGGACAATATCCAGCAAACTCAACTTAAAACATTCATAAACTCATTACCAAATCGTGTGTACAAAGTTATTGTACAACATGGAAAATTTATTGGTTATTAACATTAGTGTGTTTATAATTATGAGACACTGATTTTTGTGTTTTTTTTCTCTTTTTTTTTTTTTTTTTTCCATACATCATTTGAATAAAAATGTTTCAAATCGTGAAACTAATTTGAATACACTTCCAAATGTTTACAAATTATTTTTAATGTAAAAGTCACAACCACTTTTTTTGAAGAGTGCTGTTGTGATGGTGTGTAGTTCATCAATCAACAAAAGGTAAAGAACTATATATAGAACATTAACGGGACTGTTGAACATTAAGTTAAATTCCTTTAATTATTCATATCAAGTCTGTAATTTCTCAATACGTATCAGAAGATTTTAGCCGGCGTTGTTCCGGCTAAAAACCATAAAGTATAAATATAATTAACGAGATCCAATCACATATCCTAATTAGGGAAAGAAATGGGAACTCTTACTAATAAATCACTGTCATCCGGGGCATCAACGTACGTAAGTTACAATTCCATGGCTTGAAACGGATTTCTGTAAATCCAGATTCTGGTTTAAATTTGAATAATTGGCAGTAATTTTATTGGAGAGAGGAAAAAAAAATGAAACCAATAAAAATCGGAAATAAATTTGTGAACGCTGTACACTTCGTTAACGTTTTCTTTTGCAGTTTCAGAATCAAAGGAAGACATATTTGATTTGTAAGAGTTGAATCTCAGAACCGAAACAGTAAGAGGAAAAAAAAAAAAAAAGAATAAAATGTGTAATTTGTTGAATTCTGTAGCAGCTGTCATTTTCACCTTGACATGGTTTTTCGTGTGTGCCTCGTTGTTTGCTTAACGTACAACTGTCTGACACTGTCTCCCCTTCATTCATTTCTTAAGCTAATTACAGATGTTTGACTCTTGGTTTCAATTTATTTTCCTCCTCTTAAATCAATTACAACTGTCTTTTAAATGGGCCTTTCCTAATGAGAGATTAAATATGATCTCCTCGGTGTATTGCAGTGAAGTCAGTGGCTGGTGAGAAACATTGCATCTCGTGGTGTAAATATTGTTTATTTGAATTGCTAAACGACGTCTCTTATCCGAAATCCTTATTTGTGAAAAACACTTAATTTTGCTTCAGATTGTTTAACAAAAAAGAGCGTTTAATATAAAGATTACTTAATATAATGTTATATTTAACGCGTCATAGTAGATCTAGATATTAACGTGTTGTATTGCATTATAAAATGTGACTGTACAAACGGCCTCTCGCAGTTTCTAGACGCGAGGTGCTGATACTGTACCCAGTTTGTTCTCTCTAAATAATAATAATAATAAAATAAATCACAAACACATAAGATGTTTTAACAAAAATGTAAAAATACATTATAAAAATTCGAGAGCTTTCGAAGCCTTAGCGGCATCCTTGTCAATCTGTGGCTACAATTATAATTATTATTATTATTATTATTAATAATAATAATAATAATAATAAAGGTTTATTTTTTATTCCAGCGCTTC
>JAFIDM010004370.1:0-18777 GCA_023159025.1 Thereuonema tuberculata
GCTGATGAAAACGCTCACAATGCTCATCAGAGACAGACCCAAGATTTTCAGGGAAGAAGTCTAAGTGGATCGTCTGGCTGGTGTTGATGTCCAAGAGTCTCCATTACTGAACAACCATTATTA
This sequence comes from Thereuonema tuberculata, assembly GCA_023159025.1. NCBI lineage: Eukaryota > Metazoa > Arthropoda > Chilopoda > Scutigeromorpha > Scutigeridae > Thereuonema > Thereuonema tuberculata. The sequence goes on from JAFIDM010004370.1 coordinate 124, forward strand.
TAAAAAAAAACTACATGGCCTTCTTTAGAGAAGTAGTCACTTAAATCACTATTGCGACTACGATAAACACGTATCCGTGTATCTTTTTGGAGTAGATTCCAACCTTTGAACCTGGAACTTAAAAGCTCAGCCGACTGTTTAGACAAATTTAAATCCCATTTAAGATCATTAAGATTTATCTTCTTGAGATAAAAAGTGAGGTTCTGTTGAACTACTTTCTTCAAATGTAGGGTCACTTCCCTCCTTTCTTTCATCTTCAGTATGAGCTAGGTCAGAGTCGGAGTTATCACTTCAAGTCATGAAATCTGAACACTTTGGTACAGGATACTCTTCACTATGTGGCACAGGTCTCATTGCAGATGCCGAATTAGGATACTTAACTATATATTTGGTTTTGGACGTAATTCCTTTAATGTTAGTTGAATGGTCCTTCTGTTCCCTGCAAATCATAGGGACTGAAAACGGTATACAGTGAAACCTTCTAAGTTCACCACCCAGTGGTTCCACGTTTTCGTGGTCAACTTAGACAGGTGGTCAACTTACCAAGGGTACAACACTTACTTTTTGATTATCATTTTTTCTCATCTGCTACTATACATATACATAGTATAGTACTACAAAATTAAACAAAATATGAAATCAAAATTATACAAAATAGGAATAATATTGCTTATTAGGGTTAAACATTAATTATACATACGTATTAATTATTGGATATTGTCATAGTTACTACTGTATGTACTAGAGTAGTAAGTTGAACTGAAACAAGTTAATTTAATTATGAAACTCAATTTATTATTACAGTAATACATTTTGCATGGGTATAATAAACTTATGGCCAAGTGCACCAAACCTCAATTAACTTTGATGGCTGCAGTGTGGACGTAGCTAAAATTAGTGGGGGGTGCTCCTCCAGAAAAATTTTAGCCTTTGTTTTAAAATTGTGTGAAAGGAAACAAACATGTATAAGAAGAAAATTTATTCAGAAACTTGATAAATTTCTTTTTATACATGTTTGTTTCCTTTCACATAATTTTAAAACAAAGGCTAAAATTTTTCTGGAGAGCACCCCCCACTAATTTTAGCTATGTCCATACTGCAGCCATCAAAGTTAATTGAGGTTTGGTGCACTCGGCCATAAGTGTACGTATTAAGGATTTTGTACTTCACTCATACTGTACATTTGTACTTTCCCCTAGTTGTTGGCGAAATTCAAAATAGGTTTCGTCTGTGGAATGGACGTTAAAATGCTCCTTAACAATTCTTTCTTTAGAAAATTAGAAAAAAAATACAGTATAAAAGTTGTTAGAAAATCATAGAAAACATTCTGGAAGTGGTCAACTTACAAAGGTTTTGAGCTATGCTTTGTGACAAATTCTACCTAATTACCTGGTCAACATACAAGTTAGACAGGTGGTCAACTTATAAAGGGTTCACTCAATGTTAAAGTAATTAAGCCATTCCGTTCCTGGTCAATTAGGTCAACTTGACAGGTTTCACTGTATGATGAATACCATTATTCCATCCAGTGAGAAGCCTAACCATGATACACAGCATACATTTGGGGCCCAGTCTTTATCGAAATCACTAGCTTTACACCCAAAATAAAGCTCATAATATTTTTTTCACAAGTGGTAAGAAATTTCGCCTCTGAGATTTGAAAGTCAGTTCTCCACAGACATAGCAGAAATTGTTTGGTTGATTTAAACACTTTCTTGACATTTTGAAACGTTTAAAAAACTCATAAAACTTACAAATAAAAACAATATACAGCAGAAAACCACTACATGTGTTGCCAGGCTAAGTACAATTTCAATACTACTGGCCATCTGCTTACTAGAACAATGCAATATTTGAACAAGTTTGAACACGAATAAACCTGTACAGAGTTAGAACATGTTTCAACATGAATAAGTCTGCAGGAGTCAAATTATTCTGAATAAAATTACCACTTTTATAATTTAGAAGAATTATAATAAAAAAAAAAAAACCCTAATATACAGAAGTGTATTATACAAAAATGACCCTCACCAAAAAACTATGCCTGATGGAAAAATTCTGATTACATATTTGAATTCAGTGTACAAAACTACACTAGAATTACTATTTAGTTTTCTTATGAAAAAAATCATGTTGACCAGTGTAATTAATCAAGGAAGAAAAAAATGTGTCCTTTTCTCTGATGGGAGAATTATAAACAGTGACGGGCTTTCCAACCAAAAACCGGATCCAGAATGCCGGATTTCTTCCATATTCGAATGCAATGGGGCAACTTTTAGCAACTTTAGCAACAATGGGGCAACTTTCCCTCATCTCCCCCATTGGTTCGCCAATGAAAATTCTTTATTTTACTTTCAAATATTTCCCTAAGGCAACTGAAAACTGATACAGGGACAAAAGGAGAAATGTTTCATGATTATAGAAAATAATTTAAAAACATTAAAAAAAAAGTATTTGCAAGGATATTTAGTTACTACATGAAACAAAACAAAGCTCCTATTCTAATAAATAAAATGGCAATATTCAGAATCTTATCCATCTCCAGCTCTTCAATATTCATAAATGGTTATAATAAAAAGTGATCCTACTCAGTTCTCTGGGTTCTAATCAATATATCTAAAAAAAATTGATATATATGCTAATTAGACCATGGGGAAGTGAATTCCGATTAAAATAAAATTCGTTCAAAGTTTTGCCACCAGGCGCCAAAAGACACTGTAAACATAGTCTGAAATGCAACACTACAGTAAGACTATTATTCAAAGAGTTACAGAACATGCTCTATATATGATCCAGCTAAGTCGATTACATGCTGGATGAGTAATACAGCATGATCAATTATCGCCTGAAGCATTTCCAGTGGAATGTTAGCAAAATGCCACTGTATGCTTGCTTCCAATTAGGCAGAAACTATGCTTTCTTTCAGATATTTCCCCATAGTCAGAAATCACAGGGATTCAAGTCTGAAGATTGTGGAGGACATGCATCTGGAAAAGCTATGAATATTATGCGATCATTAGTGAAGATGGCACGAAACAATTCCTTCACTGGTTGACCAATATGCATTATTCCTCCATCTTGAATGAAGACAGTGATCTCTAAACAATCTCTTTCTTGCAAAGCAGGAATTACAAGCTGAGTAAGGATTCAGTAAGTGCACTAAAAAAAATATACCTTACGAGTCCTTGCGGTCTCACCTCTTTGGACAGTTGTTCTTTGAAGAGTTTATTCTGGTCAATTTTTCTTTAAGAATAAACTTAGCAGTGAATCCACATCATGTCATCACATAAGAGGAATGCAATGGCTGTTCATGAAAAACGTGGATTCGAAGAACCCAATATGCGACAATTCTGCATATTTACCTGACATTCTAGTTTAAAATGCACCTCATCAGTTCATATGATATTCTCAGGCCACATGTCCTCAACAGCTATCCTTGCTAAAAAACGAAGAGCAAAATCAGCAAGTTCCTGCGAATCTTGTGGTTTTAGTTTATCTACCATATGAATCTTGTAAGGATACCAGTTTAAAATGAACTGCAACACTTTTTGAAGAGTGGACCAAGGGATTCACACACCATCACTAGGGATGAAGGATTTTTAGGCACGTGCTGCATTGTCTGCCACAGCAACAGCAGCATTGTCAACAACATCCACTGCAATGGGCAGCCATCCCCTTCCTGGTGCCTCACCCAAATCTATGGTTTCTTCAAATTTTTAATCATTTTCTTTAACCCATTTTTTAGATATGGACCTTATTTGCATGCCTTTCAAATGATGATATGCTCTCAGTGCAGCTAAGTTATTAATGTCATTCTGATAAGATGATAGCGCACAGTCTTTCTTTCTTAATAGTCCTTATATCATTATAGTAATCCGTTAGATTTACTTGCAATGACTGCTGGCATTTCATATCCAATAAATGGTTCCCATAATTCTTTTACCAGCATATATGCCACCTAGTGGCAAAACTTGAACCATTTTTTTTTTCATCGCAAATCACTTCCCTGTTGTCTAATTAGTATACATATAACAAGTTTCCTTGAGATATATTTATTAGAACCGGCTCCAGAGCTGAGAGTAGGGTCACTTTAATTATAACCACCCTGTACTTAAAGATCCAAAATTTACATAGGAAATGTCAAGTTCATTAACTCTCCAATCTTACATAAGAATCTCATTAATTTTGTGATTGATTAAAAACTTGGCGGTTAATTGCGTTTCTGATTATTCTTTTTACCCTTAAGCAAAAATGTTAAAAAGATTATCCATGTTTACAGAATAATGTTTTGCTTTTTTTTAAAAGGCAAAGCAAATATGTGTAAAAATACATATTTAACATATGCAAATAAATTTCTTTTTTTTTTTTTAACTCCAGCTCCTTTAAATAAATAAAATTTATTAAACGATGTATTTATTTATTTACCAGGTCTGTAAATATGAAACCAGAATTTTTATGTAGAAAAGACATGTTTATTGAACGAAAATGATAAAAAATATTTTATTCGAAGTATTGCCCATCGATAGCTATACATTTTTCCCACCTGTCGGACAATTTGTGGATGCCTCGCCAAAAACAATGTTGCTCTTTTGAGGCAAACCATGCATCGAGCCATTTTCGTAAGAAGTGAACCGCTGCTCAGCAAGTACATGTCCCATCGATGCAAATAAGTAGTAATCGGACGGAGCCAAGTCTGGTGAGTAAGCCGCATGCGAAAGTATTTCCCAACTAAATGCCTCAATCATTTCCTTAACCAGTTTTGCTGAGTGTGATTGTGCAGTATCACAAAGCAAAATCACTTTGTGTTTGCCTTTTTTGATATTCTGGCCGTTTTTCATACTAAGTTTGATTCAAATCGATCATTTGTTGTTGGTAGTGTTCAGTATTAATGGTTTCGCCAGGTTTTAGCAGCACGTAATAGATCACATCCTTCTGATCCCATCAAACACAGAGCATCGTCTTCCGTCCACAGCGATTTGGCCTTGCAGTCAATGTTCATGGTTTGCCTGGATCAACCCCATGATCTTTTATGCTTCGGATTCACACAATATGTCCACTTTTCATCGCCAGTCACAATTCGATGGAGAAATGACTTTCTTTTGTACCTGGCGAGCAGCATTTCACAAGTGGTTTTTCAGTTTTCCTGCTGTCTTTCATTCAGTTCATGTGGAACCCATTTTCCCATCTTCTGGATCTTTCCCATGGCTTTTAAACGGATGGTGACGCCTTCTCGTGTCACATTTAATTGATCCACGAGTTGTTGTTGGGTTTGAGCGTCATCCTCATCCAATAATGCCTGCAATTCCTGTCTTCAAACTTCTTTGTTTCCCACGTCAAAATCGCCACTTTTGAATTTTTTAAACCACTCAAAGCACTGTGATTTACCAAGAGCATGCTCACCGTAAGCTTCGACAAGCATTCGATGCAATTCTGCAGCAGTTTTCTTCTTACCTTTTAGAATGCTTTATCACGATGTGTATCACATCACTCCTCAACAGACTACAACTCGCAAGAACTGTGTGCAAGCTTAATTGTTGGACACATGAATTAAGTATTCATACAATCATTAAAAGCATTATGGTTGTTTTTGTGTCATTCAGTTATGATATCAGTATTTGAGGTTTGGGAAACCCTTCCAGGTACAAACTTCGACATATTCAACGCTATTACAAACTATGCTTTGTTTGAAATTTGTATTACTGTGAGTTGAAAATCAATTGTCAGATCTCATCAAAAGCATTATGGTTGTTTTTTGTGTCATTCAGTTATGATATCAGAATTTGAGGTTTGGTCTTCAATCAAATTTGGTCATACTTAGTTATCTCCACAACCAAATCTTTAAGGAGATTCAAAGGGCTACTGAGTAGGTACTTGAGCAGAAGTGAGGTATCTGAATGGCGTAAATGGAACGACAATCACTGCAAGACTATGTTAAACCAGGTAGGCCTACTATCAGAACTCCAGCTATGGTTGAGTCTATACAAGTATCAATCCAGTAAAATCTGCAGAATACCTATACACAGTTGGAAGGTCATGAAATCTTGCATTCAGCATGTTTTGCAATCATCAATAATTTTACAAATGACCAGAAGGCATGCACAGGATGGAAATTTCTGGATATATGATTATCCAAAGAAACTATGAACAGATCTGACTGAACTACAGTTATGGACAATGAAACTTGATGCTTCTATATAATCTCCACATCTGTTTCCCAAGCTAATAGGTGCCCTAAAGGATGCTGTTTTAATAGTTATATAGAGGTTAATGAGAAAACAGCAGCAGAACTGAGACAAAATGTCTTCTAAGAAGATAATGAATTCTTGTACAACTGATGGATAAAGTGTGTTACTGCAGACTGGAATTATTTTGAAGCATAAAAACATTTTAAATTTTTTTTAGTAGTTTTGTTTACAATAGTTATCCGAAAATTTAAAAAAAAAAATCAACCTCATATAGAACTCCAGCAAAGCAGACTGTTCAGCGAACATACATCAACAAAATGTTTTCTGGTTTTCAAGAAAACGACTGTTCTGACTTTCAAATGACTTGTCCTTTGGAAGTGAGAGTGCACTTTTTGAATGGGACCAGGATATTTTAGAAAGTTGTCTTTCAGTGGTGACTAATCCTCTACATGACAGATATTCAATTTTCATTGTCTAAAGCAGTGATTATTTGATAACCACTTATGTGGAAAACTTCATAGAAATTTCATGGATATCATTTACGAAGAGAAGTAATGAGCAAATTACTTTTTGAAGGAGGCTGTTCAAACTAATAAATCGGATTTTTCAGTTATAATAGTTATCCCTATGGTAAATTTAACTACCATTCCCAGACCTTCATCGTTGAAATATGATATTGTTATCTTGGAGAAGTGGAAAGAAAACAATGTATTCTTCTTAAAAGGCCAGATTTTGAAAAAAAAAATCAAAAAACAAAAACAAAATATTAAGTATGGAAAGTTATACTTATCTAGATGCTAAAGGTTATAAAATTTGTTTAGCAACCATTTTAAGCTTTCTGCTTCAATTGTTTTAGATTAAAAAAAAAAATCAGTTTCAAAGTTTATTCTCCACAGAAAAAAAATAAGGATAAGAAGATTTTTTTTTTTGAAATATATAATGAAGAAAAAAAAAACCTTCCAAAAACAACCAAAAAATGAACTTTCCAGTCGCTTAATCTCATGAATCGTATTGTCATTAAACTTGGACAAATTGCTTTCATTATTTTACAAAAACTCGTGATTTTATCTTAAATATGTTAAAATTAAAATAAATGAGCAATCACAAAGAAGCAGTGAGCAACAATCATACTGCAGTGTGTGCTGTTTTGTGAGCAAATGGAGAATTTTCAACATTTTCAAATTTTTATTTTTATTTAACTTTACAAAAATCAATGCAGCTTATCTTAAAGAGTATGGCACTTCTTGCAACTACTTCCCACTTGCTGCTCATTTATTTTAAAAAGGTTTCCTTTCTCTTCGATCAATGTTACTAATAGTAATTATTATATTAGACTTTCAAATTCTAATCAATCAATTGTAATCAAATAAGCATACTTATTGTTAACAATTTTTAGTTATTACTGTGAGATACTTTTCTAAGTATGTCATCCACTGTGAAATTAAATTTATTGATTTATTTAAACTTCATTTGCTCAGGCCATTCTATTTGGATTTAATGAGTACTTAATATATGAAGCTGAAATGAACAAACAACTAAAATATGATTATTTTGCTAATGTATGTTGTCATAAAATGACCATTTGAACAAGTTCATCAAAAATTAGAATTCCTTCATCAGAAAAAAAGTAAACATCAGTAGTAATAGGTGTGAATATTTTTTTTTTATAATCAAAAGAACATATCCGAATTATACAATATTCTAACATTGTTAACAATATTCTAGTTCTTCAAAAGAACTACTAATTTGAAACAATGTCACTTATTAGAAAAAGAGTAAAAGTGGTATATTTTCATATTTTCTTTAAGAAATTTGATCGTTTTTTTTTTTTAATTTTTAATAAGAATATGAATTTCAAAATATAGCTTAAAACAAAATAAGAGAGAAAACAATGGCAAGCTTTTTCTATTCGTGAGGACAGAGTTTCACTGAAATTCAGATGATTTTATAACTTTGTAAAAATCTGCAAGCAACAATCAATGATATCAGGAGACAGCTTAAAATGTAGTACATCTTAGTTATTACGTAACATTTAAATTTAGAATGAGTAAAAATTACATTCATTTGGCTGATTAAATGTATTTTTTTTTTTTAGTATGATGAGAATTACTTATATCCTAAGATACATATTAATATTTATTTATAATTAGCTATTTTGTAAAGATTGAAAAAAAAATCATCTTTTAATGAAATTATCTCATACTGTTTAACAATTATAAATGTTTAAAATTTGGACTATTCTGTTAACAATGTGACATGTTTTATAAAAATATACTGCTTTTTTTCTTAAATTTATAATCAAAGTGTATAAAAATTAAAATTTCAAATTTCTCCATAGTATCTCTTTTTATGTTTGTCACTAGAAATAACCTAAGAAAAGTACGAATCATATTAAACCTTGAATCAGATGATCTTTTCGTTGAGATATTTTCGTTTAACAAAACAGCCATCTTCTGACAAAACACACTTTTTTGTTTTATTGGTTTTTGTTTTTGTTTTTTGTGCACCATTCATATCTACAATATGAGAAAAGACGGAAAAAAAGAAATAAGAGAAGAGAAGAAAACTGTAACACCAAGTAACTATAATTAAAAAAATTATATTTTTATATTCACAAAAACAGACAATTGTATCATAATACAAGTAAATACAGGGTTAAGAAAAAAAAATATCCTACAAGTTAACTGGTATTAGTTTTACTTTTTTTTTTCCTCCAGTTTTCATCATTGAACTCACAATACAAGAACTTCACAGTTGTAAGACATTACTATATACCATTTTAAGAAAATTTTCTAAAATACGGTATTACTTTATATTATTTTATTTTTTTAACAAAAACATGAAATAAAATCATAATGATAATTTAAGTTTAATGTGCAAATATAACTATTTTTATAAAATAGAACCAGAAACTGTGCACAAATCATTTTAATAATATAGTAAGTATTCAAAATTGCTATCAAAGATTGTTTGCATTTATTTTAAGATTTAGTTACTATGATATGAACAGGGGAAAAAAAAGAAAAGAACTATTTATATATAACAATACAAGGATGCCCATAGTAAGGGTCAACGGGAATGAATTTTCCAATTTTAATATAATTTAATTAATTTCTTCCTCACAAATAGACTAGGAATTATAATTAGATTTCGTAAAATAATTACTTTGTTTGAATTATTTTACTTGATTTTACAGTTTTACTGTTGTATTTTAACAGGATCAAGTATTTTACACCCTGTTCCTGATTTCTATAGGCATCCAGCATTAAATATAAATAAAAGCAATAATCAAGAGAAAACCCTCTTACCGAGCAAAAATTTACATCATTAAAGAGAAAAAACAAAATGTAAATACCTACAAATAAAAATTAAATAACTGCTTTTAACTGAAGTGCCTTGATTATCTGAACTATAATTAATCCAATGATCAAAATTCACAATAATACTGAATATTAAAAATGTACTTTTGTTTTCACTTATTATCAAGAGGTATTCCTCAGAATAAGTGCCAAATTCCCACTTTATTGAGCACAATTATTCCAAATATTTTTAATAGGCATTTATTTTCAAATGTTATTATTAAATAGTGATTAAACTGCCGGCAAAAGGACTCACTGGATTAACAGACTTTAGAAATAGCCTTCAGATAATCGAGGCTTTGTTAAATCTACTCCCTCCGTCCGAAAATATGGTATACATTTTAAAACACAAATAATTTTAAAATGTACATGATATTTTCGGACGGAGGGAGTATTACTTAATGTGAAATTTCAATGAAGAAAAAGACAAACTAACTACTCAAACAACTAAGAATCTTCTTTCATTTGTTCTTAATATATTAAAATAGTAAAGTAACAAAAAAAAATAGTTTCACTACTGATGTCAAGATCAAAGAACATATTTTAAAATTAAACATGGACTCCCTTTGGTTTTGGCTTTGAGATTCCCATTCAAAAAAGAAAGAAAATAATAATAATAATAATAATAATAATAATAATAATAATAATAATAATAGTCATCATTTATGTTGATAAAAGCATAATGATTTAAATTATTTCAAATGTGATTTGCAATGAATATTTAAATTTCATCTGATATTCCATATTGATTATTACAGAAATGATTTTCTACAATTTACTTATATTTATTTTTCATTCTAATTAATACCATGAAGAAAGTCTGCATTTTAAAGGCAACCTTAAAAAAAATTCTAAATTACCACAAAAAATATATAAAAGATGAAATTCAATGCCCAGTTAGGTCGTAATACTGATTAATTTTTTAATTAATAATAAGCAAGATTTTGATTATTTTTTTTCCTTTTCCAAAAAAGTAATTAAATAACATAATTATAAGAAAGAATTAAGTTTCAGGAAAATCGTTCATACAAAGAAATTATATTATAAAATGCAGTATTATTAAAAATGTTACATTAGGAAATATGATAAAATCATTGAAAAAAAAATATGTTTATTTAGTAGTGTGAGAAAAAAAATAATAACATGAAAGCTATAATCATGCTCAGTTAATGCTGAAAGGTTTGGAATTAGATAAAAATAAAAACTGTTATTAGATTTGCTTCCTCGGTTATATCTGCTGACTAGAACCCAAGATTCCACTTTTAAAAAAACAAAAACCATTGCAATTGTGAGGTCCCTTATTAATCAGTCAAGCAAAGTCATTCCCAGTTCTCCCAGTCCTCCTCCTCCTATATTTAGAGAAAAAAACAAATTGAGGGAAGGGGACAAAAAAAAAAGAGCAAATTAAAAACAGTTTAACTAGCCAAGAGAGAAAAAAAAAGACGATAACACTGATCATTCTACATAATATCTCAAACTAAAAGGGATGGGAACATCATAAATGGATTCCTTCAATAAAATAGTCAAATTATTTTTATTTTTTTTTAATTCATTTTTCTATTGCTAATTTTGATTTTTATTAAAAGTTGCTAGAATGAGTTCTAAAGTTAGATGTGAAATGTTATACTATTTAAAGAGAAAGAAATTTTCTTGACTATGAAATAAAAAAGGATTTATGAAACAGAAATACTACTCTAAAATAATTATTAAAGGCAAAGAAAAAAAAAAATATCGATAATTCACAAAAAGATTTTTGAATATATTATGTATGATAAAAGATAACACCATCATAAAAATTGGTGTAGCAATTCCATTTAGTTGCCACTTTTTGAAATTGTAATTAATACTGTATATTCAGTCCAACTCAGTTTTTCATCAGTTCCAACTACAGGAGCCCATCTATGATGATAGCATAACTGGGATCTGTCCCAGATAATGGACTGATATTCAACCTTAAATTGTCCACCCCTCCTCTTGAAATTTTCAATTTTGTGTAATTTCTTTTTTTACAAGAGAACTAAGACACAAAAAAATAAGATAAATTTTATTTAAATTATTACTTTATGTAATTATTTGATATAATCTGGGTACTTTAAATTTTTAAATTTAGCTAGTTGCACTTTAAAGATTGTTTATCTTAAAAATGTTTAATTTATATAATTTTACAGTATAAATAAGGCTGCCAAAATATTTTGATCTTCTCCCCCATTCCCCCAGCTGGAAAATTGATATTTACACGATCCTCTGACAAGACTGAAAACCTCAACATTAGCCCACAGTAATACCCACTGAACTTTAAGAAAATGGGTCAAATTAAGTGCATTAAACTTCAGTTAATTTGTTTTGCAACCATGAAAAGTACATCAGTCTAAACATATTTGGTATGATGAAGACATTCAAGTATATTCAACCATGAATGCAATGCACTGAATTGAAATAAAAATGAAAACAATTTTTATGATGTGAATCTGTATTGAAAAGGAAAAGAAACATAAATGCCTTTTAAATTTTTAATAAAACCTCTCTCTGCAACAAAACATATCTGAGAAGCTACTTATCAGATAAAAATGTAAATGAAATATAACTATATAAAATTTATGGACAGTGCTTAATTTTCCTGTATTTTATTCAATGTACTATTTTCAGATGTAGATCACAATATTGGACCCAATATACAATGGAGCAAGGACCAGTAAGAGGAAAGCAACTTTAAATTCACCAAAAACAAAAAAACAAAAAAAATGTTAGTTTTATTAGTAAAGAAAAATTGCATTCAGGCACAAGAAGTATCTTAAATATTTTATAACACCATTAACTCCATATCCTTCAAAACTTACTGTTCAATTCTCAACAATAGTAGGGAGATGCTTTCTTGCGTAGTTTATAATATATGAAGTTTAATTACTCAGTTAGTCTCATTTCACAATTCCTTCAAATATTGTACTTTTGTAATGGTTTTCTAAGATATGAGTTATCACCAAATAATGTAAGAAAAAAATTAATACTTTTTAAAAATTATAAACTTGAATTTAATAGCCGCACATAAGGAACAAAGCACAATAGATCTACATAAGGTCCCATACAAAACATAGTTATAATAATGGCAAAGCCAAATGAATCAAATGATATCCAGAACCCAGATAATATGCTAGATAGCAGCTGCCAGTGATCTACAGATAACAGGACTTATGAGGAATCAATACCTGAAGGTTGCAGAAGATGAAAAGATAATTTTAATATTTATAAATACCTTGGATTTCTCATAGATAAAAGATTTAAGGACAGAAGCAGTCCCGTTATTGAGCAGACAGCTCTTGATAACTTGAACACACTATTTCTAAGCACAAGAGCAATAATTACTGCCCAAAATTATTGAATTATTGAAACAAATAATTGAATGACAGTTCGGCATTGCCAGAGATACTTCTTAAAACATATTAATAAATAAATAAAAAGATTCAATTAACAAAAAGTTACTGAGGCAAGCCCATCATATTCAAATAGCACAAAAATTGAAAGTTGCAAGAGACAAAACTGTATGATAATCTAAAAGATCATGATTGAGATTTAAACAAAGTTGTTTGAAGGATATAAACATAACTGCTGCAGTCACTGTACAAGATTTTACAACAAAATTTAATGAAATTGATTAACATAATTCCTTAAAGTTAATAACATTTTAATTCCCAAACCATAAACTGTTAATGAAACAGAAAATTATCAGAAATGACGTCCAATGATTTTTATATTTCATTTCCATAGAAGTTTGTTGTTTGGATTCCCTATAGATGACTAATATTGCTAAAGTAGTAAGCCACTGATTCCATTTTGAACTCTAAAGACAGTTGTTTCAAAGCTTACTGGAATCTCATTAACAAGATCTAACCATGCTTAGCAAACTCAAAAGAATTTACAAGGGAAATGGCAGTTCTAAGCTGGAAATTGAAGCAACCCTATTAATACATAAGTAAGAACAATAATAGGCAATTTCAAATTACTTCAATAATTTTTTGGTCAGGTATTAACCAGCAACAAAACAGAATTTTTTAAAGTCAATAAAAAAATAATAAAAAATAAAGAAAACAACATTCATTCAAAGGTTTCATTAAATTATTACTATCAGAAGTTGGCTCAAGGATTTATAAAGCAATTTGATACTGTTTGCTTTAGCAATTGTATTAAGAAAGGCCACTTAAGTTTTCAACTTAAATTGTTTCTTTTTGATTTGTTTGAATTCATAATACTGTTAGGCTTATTTTAAAGTCAAATTTAACTCATTATTCCTAAAATATCCCTAATATACTGAACATACAATAACTTTTTAAGTCTCCAATAAAACTACAAAATATATATTATCGGATGACAATTTAAGTTTCTTCACAAAACAAAAAAAATCAAAAAAAAAAAAAAATCACAGCAATCTTTTAATTAGATGTATTCAATAGGAAAAAAATATTTTTGTCAGCCTAAGAATATAATTTTTGTGTCCATTTCTGACAAACAACAAGAAAAATATTTCCCCACAAAATCATTTATTAAGAAGCAACTGTATGTACAGTATATATGTTAACGGCCAAATCCTATTTCAAGGCAAACTAGTTCGAACTAGGCCAAACTGGTAATACCACAGAAATTTGAAGTAATTTGGAAATTCAAACTAAAATGCAATATTAATGGGCTTTGCTCTTTTTAATTTCATTAGTTTTGTAATATAAGTTTATTTTATTCTTATATTCTTTACTATTTCCAAATTGCATTGATTAAATGAAATCTTTGCCACTCGAAACTCATAGGTAAAGCTATATTTTGATTGTTGTTAGGATTTACCAGTTTGGCCTAGTCAGAACTGGTTTGTCCTGAAATCGGGTTTGGCTGGATATATATAATTGAAAACAAACTTTATAAAATTTACTTATAAGCATGAGGAACAAAAGACAAAAAAAAAGAGAAAAGGAATTCTTCATAGTTACTTATCTACCTCGGGTTGATTGGAAGTTGGTTTACGGGCAGGTGAAGTAATAGGCTTTGCAGTTTCTTGGATTGTCAGGTCCTCTTCATTATTTTCAAGATCAAAATCTTTCTCCCATTCATCATCATTGCTACCTTCTATTTGAAATTATAATCAAAAGTTAATTATCAATACAAATTAAAGAATATTGTATTAAATTTTAAAATTTAAAGCTTATGGCTTAATATATTTACTATTGATGTGAATATCTGTAAATTGTAATAATAAGTTGAGCTGCTTTCAAATAGTTTCGAGTGCTATAAAAAATTAAATATTCTTTATTGTTTAGGCCTTGAATTCTATTTTGTCAACTTCATAAGCCATTTTATCTGCCAATGGATATGAATAACTTTAGACATGAATATAACAGACTGTTCTCAGCTGCGATTTTAGCTTAGATAAATGTGATTCATGGTGCACTTTAATGCATATTCTGAACAGATGTAAAGAAAAAAATCTATTTCAAATTTTTTTAATCATAAACAGTTAAGTAAAAATTAAGAAACTGGAATAGCCAAATTAAAAAAGGTTATTTTTAAATTAAAAAAAAAAAAAAAAAAGTTATTTTTCTTTAATATTATTGTTTGTATTTTTGTATAGAGCTTCTTTAAATTTAACTTATGCAGAGATTGTCTTTCTTTTTAATAAATGGACAAGGAGTAAGCACTTTTTTACTCATGAATATTCAATGTTCGTGAACTTTCAATGCTTAAGTAACTCCAACACAAAACTCATCAAACAATAAAGACAAAAATGATTAGAACTTGTTAACAGAATTGGTAGAATCATAATTTCATTTCAAGCTCTTTGCAATGTTGGCAGAAGTGGAAGACTGCTACAGTAACTATAGAATAAAAATAAAAGCACTAGGCCTCTTATAGAACTGGTTGATCAATAAAAACCCATTCTGTACTTTGAGATGAACTTAATATTTGGTACCCTATTTGAACCGGTATGCGACTGTCATCTGGGTGACAGAAACTTTTTCCACGCTTAGCAGACATACAATTTTGCACATTCTTTTGTAAATATTAATTATATGAATATTCAATATTAATTAACAGATTTAAAATAAAAACTTTGTTTTGAATTTCATATATTTTTTTTTGTTTTAATGTATCAGACAGTCATAATTAAACAGGAGGTGTTTGCATTGCGATAAGCAAAAAACTGTTGGACCAAAAAAAGACCAAATTTGGTATATATACTATTTAGACTATGGGGTTCTGATTTCGCAGAAAACTTTTTTATAGTTTCAATTGTCGTCATCAGGGGGGAAACTGTCACTGTACACTAACAGTCACCCAATGACAAACAGACATCATCAGATACACAGATATAAGCCTTAACATGAGTGGCATCGGTCAGTTCGACCTGCTTGATATTGCTGTAAACATTACTATATGCAATGCTGTGTTTACGTGATCGTGCATTGATCGTAAAGTTCTGGTTGTGGGGTTACTTGAAAGCATTGGTTTACCAAGGCTACCTAGATAGTTTGGCAACATTGAAGGACTGAATACTGCTTCATGTGAGACAAATCTCTGGGAATTTGCTGCAGTCCACAGTAGAATCTACGATCCATAGAATGAAGATTTTGGACAACTGATATGTGTAACTGACTAACAATAAAACCTATTGGCAACTGTACACTTATATTTTCTTTCATAAGTCTGATTAACTCACCATACAGCGCCAGTTTCCCCTCTTGGTAGCGCGATTCGGAACTTAATTTTTTTTTTCTCCGAAATTGTAATCCCATGGTCTGATAAATATATACATCAAATTTGGCCATTTTGGGCTCAACAGTTTTTTGTCTATCATGCTCTAAACACCTTCTGTTTAATTATGGTCACCCGGTATTAGGGGTGGGCGAGTACTCGAGTTTTCGAGTATCTGTAGAGTATTTTTTAATACTGGGAGCTCGAGCGAGTAGTGGAGACTACTCGAAAATGCGAGTCGAGTAATTAAAAAGTGTTGAAAATGCCGATAGCTATTATTTTACAAAAAATGTGCTTGACAAATTAAAAACATACTTGAGTGTGAGTTGTTTTATTTAATCCCCATTCCTTTAAATGAATACTGATTTAATTCGTATAATCATGCAATAAGTAGAATAATTAATTCAACAGTCATCTATTTTGTTCCTGAACACCGTAGCAGGTGCAAATGGGACAGAGACGGGACCAAGACAGCATCGCAGACGACGCACAGTAATCTTTATCATATCAGTATCGGTAAAAAAAGTTCCTCTTAACATTGCCAAAAATAAATATGTCCCGATTCTTAACATTACAAAAATTCCAGCATATTCAACAACGAGTTTGATATCCTTCAGCGTATCGCTAAAAGATTACAATATTACCGAAGTGGTAAATTTCATTTATTTATTTCATTTCATTTCAGATAAATTCATCAATTTATTTACACATTTTAACATTAAAAGTAAAGTAAAAGAAAAAGATTAAGTCAAAATTTTATAATTTTGAGTTTATACATTTGTAGGCCTTTATAATTGTAAACCAATATCTTGAGATAAGGAACATTGTTTGTCTTAAATTTTATAATAAAAACTATTGGAAACTAAGTCTTTTACTTATAACCCATGCCACTCGACTCGAATCAAAAAACCACTACTCGCCCACCCCTACCTGGTATATATGTAATATGTGTAAAAATGTTTGTTAATTACAAAATAACATTAAATATGAATATGAAAATTAGAACCATTCAATTCTATTAATATACTACCAGGTAAATTTAAATAATATTTTTTTATTATTAAAATAATAAATAATAATAGTTAGAAGAACGCTCTAAACATAAAATTTAAAAATCTCGCTTATAATTAAGTTTATTTTTATTGTGTAGAATCAGAAAATTGTATAGAAGTTATATTGAAATTTCCCATGCAAAAAATGAGTCAGCTAGTTAATAAATATTTTCGTTTACATCATATATCAAAATTTGCAGAATCATTTTAAGAAAGAGACACTTACAAAAAGTGGTCTCAAAGTAATTTAAAAATGAAAAGGTAGAATTACACAATATTAAAATAATAAAAAAATACAGTTTTTTAATTCATTTATTAATATTATTTTGTAATTAACAAATATATTTACACATATTATGTATATACATTAAAACAAAACAGTATATAAAATTTTAAAACAAAATTTTTATTTTAAATTTATTATTTTATATTTAATATTAATAATTAATATTAACAAAAAAAAATCCACAACATTGTATGCCTGCTAAGCATGCAAAAATTTTTAAGTTTCTGTTGCCCAGATGTCGGTTTAAACTAGGTTTCAGGGAGCTTTGACAGGTATTATAGGATAGCTAAGCTGTAATTGAGCAGTAAAATATATATAAAGGCAACTTTGTATTCACAAGTGGACAAGGGCATCCTGAAATAGTCATGTGACTGGTTTTTAAGTTCAAACAAGTTCAAAATGTCTGTCTCAGGATTTCACGTATGAGCATAATATTTTGATTTATGAATATTATTGATAAATCTTGGTGTGTTTTATTTATGCCCCCATTTAATTCTTTTGTGAATGCAGTAAATGTGGAGCACAAATTGGTTGTTTCACTGTCAGTGTGATTTTCTTTTTTTTTTTGAAATTAGTTTTTGAGATCCTATTATCTTTCCTACATTTAAAAACTATAATTTATTTTTAAAGTCATTGATTTCTCTAAAAAACTAGAAATCCTTTTAATGTTATACTGCTGAACATGATAAACACAGGATTACATTCACTACTTTTCAACACTAAACAATAAGCTACAAGAATATACAGTAGAGACGTCTTCTATGTTTTGAATTTACTGTTTAATGACTATATTTATGTCATATGCATAACAAGCAGCAAAGTTCTTAAACTATCAAACATCTTTCCCAATTGATAGTGACAACCATTATAGAAGCAATAGGCTGTCTTAACAGCAGTGGCTAAAACAGCCTCACATTGTCACAGGTTGATGGTAGAAATTTGTAGCCTTCTGATTGGTCTTCATTATGTGTACTGAACAGCAACTACAACATCAATACTGATAGGAAGTTATCCATGTAGGAAAATATTTTTCATTCAGAATT
>JAFIDM010004370.1:19177-43573 GCA_023159025.1 Thereuonema tuberculata
CAGTATTAAAAATTTTAAACAGCCATTTTTCAGATACGATCCATGTCAAATTTTTTACCTCATTTTTTTGTGCTAACAGAAAATAAAAAAATGATACTTATTGTACGCCATTATTACACCTGTCTACCATTAATAATTTTAAGCCCTTATCATAAAGTTTTTGTAGTTCAAGTCTGGAAAGAATACAAAAGATACATGGCAATTATAGTGGATAAATCATTTTAGTTTATCTCAGTAACATCTATTGTTGACAAGGTGGCTTAACGTGCTTGTGTCGAAATAAAGAAAAAGTGGAAATTAATAAAACGCTCTTACTTACAAAAATGTCGAGGAGAGAATTATAAACTATGTTATATATTATTGTAACCTGAGTATCACTATATTCTTATTGTAAATTTGAATGTAAGCTATAGAAATTAACTGATTTGTTTATGTATATTCTTAATAATATCGGTCAAGTGGATTACCAGGCATGATTAAGAGTTAAGGCCATTTCCTTTTATGTCAAACTATTTAGTAAAAACTAAGTTTCTTGTTTAAGAATATTTACTTCATTATGTCTCTTCAGTGGATTGTAGAGGATAGTGATGCGTCATACATAGCCTCTCCTAGCTACATCCCAACCTCACCTTCAAGAGATACAATCTGTTTTTACTGATCAGGGTCTTGGGACAGAGTCACAGCAGAATAACTGTTAAATCATGTACAGAGGAAATGCCGTACAGTGATACCTCGGGTTACAAATGACTTAGGTCACAAACATTTAGGGTTACGAACAACAACTTCGAAAATTTGTCGTCTCGGGTAATAAACAGTGCCTCGGGTTAGGAACGAAGGTGAGAGAGAGTAAGGTTTAACGTTGGAGACAAACGATCGCGTACAGTACAAACTAAAGCCACGTAGTACCGACATCGCTTAGCGCTAGCCTACAGTCCGGGAAAATCTTACCTGATAATATAGAAACAGTTACGGAGCCAAATCACACCAAAGCGTCTCACCTAGCATCTGAAAGTATCTCTCCGCCACATGATTCTTTTTCTGATGTAAACAAGACGAATTCTCATTACTGCTATCGCGATTTAATATTTAATACATAAAGTACACATTTGCGTTTTGTCAGGTAAAAAACCGAATGTTAATAAAAAGGAACAATTCTTTCATCTTGAAAGGGATCGTCTTTATTTCATTGATTTCAATGTTTCCGGTTACGAACGTATCAAGTTATGAAACAAATTAAGTTCGTAATCTGAGGTATCTCTGTATCTTTAGCCTGCCCAGAGGCTTTAAGGTGGCAGTCCCATCATCAGACTTACTGTGTAATGGACTGTAAATTTAACTAGGGAACATTTATTATTATTTTTAGCCTTCTGCTCATACAAACAAGCAGGGCTGATCTCAACAATGAGGACTACTGAACTGGTAATACGACAATGATTATGAATATGAAACTTGCAACATGAAAAGTAAGGGGCATAAATTATAAATTAGGAGAATTAACTACAGAAGCAAAGAAACATTGATGTTTTAATATTAACAAAAACAAAAATGAAGAAAAAGGATTCAAAATATTTAGGAAATTATGGTTCTAATCTATTCTGGTGTATCTAAAGAGGAAAGAGCATTATCAGGAGTTGGTATTTTAATATGAAAAGGATGAAAAAATAAAATTACTGAATATGATTGAATCTCCCTCAGAATTCTGAAAGTAAGTAAATGAAAATTTCCTCATATATATTTACTGTAACAGGAATATATGGGCCAGTGGAAGGAGACAAATTATAGACTGAAAACTTTTATGCTCTCTTACAATCACTCATTGACAAAATTAAAAAGAGGAATATCTCACATTAGCGTGATATTTTAATACTAGAGTAGGCAAAAAACTGTCTATTGATAATCTAGCTGGATAGGAAGGTGAATCAGTTATTAACAACAACGGAAGATGTCTTTTAGGTTTCTGCATTTTCAATCAGCTGAAAACCAGTAATACATTTTTTTAAGCATAATACATGGGAAACAAGAGGTTTGAAATCAATAATATGTTATTATAAGTGATAAGCCAAAATCAACGATTCAAAATATACGAGTATTTAGAGTTAGCGAGGTAGATAGTGATCATTATTTACTGGAAAGTAAATTTAAAATTGTTGGAAAATGTAAGGCCAAACATATAAAACAAGTAAAGGAAAATAGGATAAAGAAGTTTAAGATTCCCTTATTAGAAGATCAAAGTACAAGAGTGTTATATGAAAATCAACTGACTGAAAAGTTTATAAAATTACAGATGTGGACGAAGTAAAAGAGCATTGGTTACATTTAAAGAAAATTATTATAGAAGCAGCAGAAGAAAGCCTTAGTTATAAACCTATTAAATCTAAAAAGTGATTAAGAACCTGGAATGTTGACTTAATAAATAGGAAAAAGGAACAATATAAATTATAGAATAAAAATTTAATGTGTGAGAAGAATCATTTAATTAAGTGACTTCTGCTAACACACACACAATTAAAATATGGAAAAACATTAAAAATAATTCACGATTGATTCGACTGGATCACTGCCAAGCTTCTTCTGTTGGAGATTGAACTACAAGATTCAATCGTTATAGGTAGCACATACCCAAATTCAACTGAAGATTGGCAACTCTGAAGACAGCAATTGTATTCAACCCTCTATATATGATACGGCCTCATTCGGCAGTCAATAATTGGTTTGGACCTCTACCCACCGCCCCACTGCAGATCGGATACGGTCATCTGGGCGACAGAAACTTAACATTTTTTGCACGCTTAGTGGGCATATTGCGGATTTTTTTGTAAACATTAATTATGAATATTAAATATGAATTAATAAATTGAAAATAAAAATTTTGTTTTAAATTTCATTTACTTTTTTGTTTTAATGTACTATTTGCAACATGTAAATATGCTTGTTAATTACAAAATAATATTAATAAATGAATTAAAAAACTATTTTTTTTATTTTAATACTTTATAATTATACCTTTTCGTTTTTAAATCATTTTTGGACCATTTTTTTTTTTAAGCATCTCTTTCTTAAATGATTCTACAAATTTTGATATATGATATAAACGAAAATATTTATTAAGTAGCTGAATTATTTTTTTGTATGGGAAATTTCAATATAACTTCTATACAATTTAATAATTCTACACAATAAAAATAAACTAAATTGTAAGCAAGATTTTGAAATTTTATGTTTAGATCTTTTTTTTTTCACTATTATTATTTATTATATTAATAATAAAAAAATATTATTTAAATTTACTGGGTAGTACATCAATAGGAACAAATGGTTTCTAATATTCACATTTAATATTATTTTGTAATTAACAAACATATTTACAAATGTTATATATGTTAAAACAACAAAAGTACATGAAATTAAAAACAATTTTTAATTTTAAATTTATTAATTCATATTTAATATTCATAATTAATTTATAATAATACTTAATCCATAATTATATTTAATAATAATTGATATTTATAAAAAAATCAGAAACATCGTATGCCTGCTAAGCGTGCAAAAATTTTTAAGTTTTTGTCACCCAGATAGCCATCGCCAATTGTGAATTGCCCAATTGACTGTCGCCAAGTTGTCAAGTTCCACTGCTGATGTGGTTGCACCTCATTTCCATTTTGAAATTCAATGGTTTGGATCCGTGCTCTTACCTATAAAGACTGAAGTTTGTATTACGATCTCCACCAGATGAAGCTTGGCAGTGATCTGGTGGAATCTATCATGAATTATTTTAAATGTTTTCCATTTTTTTTAATTGTGTGTGTTGGCAGAACTCACTTAATCAAATATAAATTATACTTATAAACTAAAGATACTTATGTGTACATTAAATATAAAGAATTAGAGCCAAGGTTAGAAAAGTAACTAGGCAAATTAGAAGGAATGATTGGGATAAAGTCGTAAAATCTCTCGAACAGGATACAACAGGTTCACAAAGAATAGCTTTTAAAACTTTTTAATTACATATGGATTTGTAGCTGCATGAACTGCTGATGCTCACGAGGTAATTTTTTTGAAGTAAACAATCCTTTATTTTTCTATTTTCAAATAATAGAAAAGTTAATGAGACTTGAAACTTTCTTGGTGAAGAAGATTAAAAAACTCTTCTCGGGTTCGCAGCAAAGTAAGAATTTTGGAGTTACTCCAAGTTTTCGGGCACCATCATGGAGTTCATGACATTTTTGATCAGTCTTTAAAATTTATATTATTTTTTAAAAAATGGTTAAAGTAGCAAACTTACTTAATGATTTTATCGACTATTAAGAATTTGATTTTAATGTTAATTAAGATGTCAGAAACTTACCTCTGTTACTGGAAGCAGGTGATGTTCGGTCACTAAGACTTGATTTTATTACAACCAAATCCCCTCTTTCATGGGCAACATACTGCTTTTCCACCTGGGTGGAATTATTCAAGTCTTTCTGTTGGCTTTCCAATTGGGGTTCTGCAGCTGGTGAAGCAGGGGACACATCATTCAGATCAACTATTGGACAATTATTGTTATTAGATGTCTGAGACTGTGTCTGTGAATCAGGGCAGTCAGTCTCATTCAAAACATTTTGAGAAGTGGCAGTGCTTTCAGCTATGTTTTTGCTTCCGGTGTTCTCAGTTTGTACCAATGTTTCTTCACAATCTGTAGAGTTATTTGACAATTCTTTTGTCTCGTTAGAGACTGCATTCTCTAATTTTATAACAACAGAATCGTCACTTCCTTGGCTGGTAACAATGTCTTGCGCATCTTCTTTAATTTTTGGCTGGCAAGTAGTTGTGTTTTTAAAGGACAAATTTTTCTCTCTTTCCTCGCATTCCTTCTGATAATCTGCTAGTAGTTGATCGGCCAGATCTGATGAAATTTCCTGGGCTGCTCCAAAATCTTCATCTAAATTTTATAAAAACATAATTTTATAAGAACTTAATTGAATAATAACCAAAACGCAATACACTATTTACTATAACACATGAAATTCAGTGATATGTTTTTAATAGCCTTAAAACACAGACAGGACATAAAATGCATGAGTTGAAGATCTGAATTTAACTGCTATTTTATCCAAATTTTAGATTTCTGGTATTAATTCATGCTTTATAGCTTTTCATGCTTTATTTAGTCTTTGTTCCACCAATAATAGATTTCCAAATAGGAATGTATATTTAAATGAATAAAATACAATATAAGCTAAATTCTTCATGAATAAAGCCTACTTATTTTTTTTTTCCAGTAAAAGAAAGATTTCTAATGGCTTAGGTGTAGATATTCTTGTAATCAGTGTGATGCAAGTTTATTTTATCATCAAACTGTGAAATATTTAAGAAGAATTCTACCTCAGTAAACTGTTAAAAGTTGTTTATTTTCTTTTATTGCTGACAGTATCATAAGAAAGTCTTTAAGAATTTATTTTTGGAATAGAAAAAGGTTGAGACACAACCAATGAAGACTAAGATATAAAGTTTGGAAATGTGATATAAACCAAACTAACTGTAGGTTTTCCTTACAATTGGATAAATGGACTTGAATCATTTAAATCTATGATCTCATTCATGACATGACTATAAGGCAAAGAGTAAGAAGATAGGTGGAGAATCATTTTGTTCTAAGAATATCTATGAAGTAATATATGCTTGACATTAAACATTTTCTAAATCATATTTTAATGCATACTTTTTTGCATATTGGAATCTCAATGTGGGATTAATTCTTCACTGTGGAATGGAATGCTGGAGTTCAAATACTTAAGTTATCTATTTAGTGAAATGTCATTCATTTCTGGAGAAGCATAGCTTGTCAAAAGAACAAGACAGAATAGATAGAATGTGACAAACAGGAAGAGCCATACAACAATGATTTTTTTTTCCATTGTTGAAGTGAGAATACAATTTTAAAGTAAACAAAATAAAACAAAGCAATCTATGAAGTAAACCTTAAACATAAAAGATCTGAAAAGAGAACTAGAATGTGATTCAAAGTTAGGACTTCATAAAAATCAGTTTAGAAAACAGATCATGAGACAATTACTGTTGTTGGCAAATTACAAGCTCAAGAAAAAGAGAAAAAAAACCCCACCATTTTCTTTAATTATTTCAAAATCATTTAATAACAATTACTGTCATTAATCATTAACTATTGTTCTACAATGCTTTAAATACTGGGTCATTCCATACGAAATCATCCAAAAAAAATTAATTGTTTGCATGACCATTTTTAAAAAAATTGATACTTTGTATACTTATTTTTACATACATTGACACTACAAAAATGATTTTTTTTTAAAAAATATATTCACTCGTTAACATTTTCTAGCTCATTTTCAAGATGGCAAACAAAGTTTTTCTGCAGTTTTAAGGGTTTACAGAGATTCTAATATCTCAAATACAAAACAAGCGAGAGACTTGGAACAAAAAACAAAATCTTCTTCAAGAGATGGACTACATTTTGTTGTATTAACATGTTTTACTTATCTTGAACCATAAGTGCTGGAAATTAACTCCACACTCTACTTTTTATTTTTGAAAACATTAGGCCATAGAAAATATAGGAAGGCATTGAGTCTCAAACAATATATTTGATGGTGTCATTACCTTACCCTTCTCCAAGACCATATATACCAGTAAAATTTCAAATCTGTGAACCTATTGCTTTTATCGCTATTAAGTCCTAAACATGGCTGAAAGTTAAAGTTTGGTGATATTCAGGCTTGAATATCTCTGATGGGGAAGGAGATTAAAATCTGAAACTTGCTGAATTTAAAGGTCTGCAGGTACCCTACCTACAATATAATTTTGGAGTTTTAGATTTGTCAGATTTAGGAGCAACATCGTCATCAAAAAGTGAAAAAAAAAAAAAAAAATCAGTGAGTCTTACCATACATTATTGATAGTTGTATTTCACATTTTACAACAGATTTACAATGAAAAGTTGGAAAGTACACTGGTTTTGTTTTATCTGGTAGCCAATGCCTGTCGGTGTTGCAACAGGCCAGAACAGTTTTACCAGCTGGATGGGTAATAAGGATTGTGTCTCAGTGAGGATAAATGGAATGAAGGAGTTGAAGCAGAAGCATTTGGTAATGTGTAACCATGGTGAGCTGTATGTTCTCTTCAAACCATGCATCCAGATTTAAAGGTTGCACTCTACATTTTTTGCACCGAGACCTTAAGTGGTGTGTCGTCAGTTCTTCAGATGAACACACTGTTTGTGTTTATATTACCACCAATACATAAAACTTATGTTGGAGGGGACAAATCTAAATGTTGATTACAAGGATTTGCTAAAGTTAATAGTGTGTGATACAGCGAGCTATGACCTATGAGTTCATGATGGGTGAATATCTTACTTGTCCTGGAGTAGATATTATAATGGAATTCCTCTCTATGGAAAGGCTCACTTGGGAGATGCCAGAATACATCCAATACAAACAGTGAGCAAGTGCTGACCATACAAACTTTATTGATGCCGATTAATCCTTCTCTGCATTTATTGAAACTCTTTCAGAAAAACTTTCTGCCCTCAAAACAATATCATTTTATATCAAAAGCTCAGTTCCAGTTTCTGAAAGAACAAAAAGCAAACATAACCAATGGAGAATGTATAGTTATGTGATGAAGAATGTCTCAGACTTTGCAGATAACTTTAGCTTTGTAGTACAAGA
This sequence comes from Thereuonema tuberculata, assembly GCA_023159025.1. Taxonomy (NCBI): domain Eukaryota; kingdom Metazoa; phylum Arthropoda; class Chilopoda; order Scutigeromorpha; family Scutigeridae; genus Thereuonema; species Thereuonema tuberculata. The sequence continues at coordinate 26,869 of JAFIDM010004370.1, forward strand.
TGAGATACAAAGTTTTCTTTGGGTTAACAAACAAGCAACCCTTCATCATTTGTATGCTACTACAAGTAAGATGGTGTTGTCGTACATGACAGCTTGTAAGTGACCATCTTCATTTAACAACTAAAAGAATTGCTTACTACACGTTTCAAAAGCACCTCATCAGTCATTTCAAGCAAGTTGCTTCCTCCGTTAAAAAAGTAGTGTACTTTGATGATGGCTAAGGTTGCAAACATTCTTCAGACTTTGGTATGGATGAGGACTGGAATTTTTCTTCACAACTGCTCATTGCAAGAATGCCTGTGATGACATTGGTGGACAACGAAAACAGAAGCCACTAGGATGAACTTACAAAGAGCTTATAAGAACCAAATCCTGTCTCCAAAGACCTCTGTTTGAATTTTGTTCTTTGCAAATTAAAGGAATTAAATACATATTTGTGCCAACAGATAAAACTGCAGGATATGAAGTGTTCTTGTAAAAAAGATTTGAAAAATGCATTCCAGTATATTTAACGAGAGAAAAGAATAGGGCATAGAAAAGCTCCAAAATTATACTGTAGATAGGGTACCTATAGACCTTTAAAATTAAGCAAGTTTTAGATTTAAATCTCCTCCCCTATCAGAGATATTCAAGCCTGAATATCACCAAACTTTAACTTTGGCCATGTTTAGAACCTAATAGCAATAAAGGCAATAATAATAGGTTCACTGACTTGTAATTTTGCTGGTATAAAAAAAAAATAAAATATTAAGTCATGGTGTAGGGTAATGACACCATCAAATACAACGTTTGAACTCAAACCCCTCCTATATTTTCTATGGTCTAAAAATAGATTTCTTCAAAAAATAAAAAGTTTGGAGTTAATCTTCGGCACTTATTGGTCAAGATAGGTAAAACATGTTAATACAACAAAATGCAGTTCATCTCTAGAAGAAGAGTTTGGTTTTTGTTCCAAGTCTCTCGCTTGTTTACTAATTGAGATATTGGAATCTATAAAAACCTTTGAAACTGCAAAAAAAGTGTCAGCCATCTTGAAAATAAGGTAGAAAATGTTAAATGAGTGGATATATTAAAAAAAAAAAAAAAAAAAAAAAACATTTTTGTAGTGTCAATGTAAGTAGGAATAAGTGTACAAAGTATCAATTTTTTTAAAATGGTCATGCAATCACCATTGGGTGATTTGGCATGGAATGACCCTACTACAACTTTTTTTTGTAATTTCTTTCAAGGGGTACAAACAAGGATGCTCTGTTTTTTGTGGTCTAAATGTTCAAAAGTAGGTTTGATTTTATTTTAAAACCTTTTCTTTTTCTTTTTATACACTATTCTGATAAATGAAGCTTAAATACTAGTTATAACTACAGTCGTCCTCACTTATCCAATGGGATCACCATCATTGGGTTCAGTAACCCACAATTTGAAATAAACCATTAAATAAAAAGTGAAACATTCATAAATTTTCATTTATTTCACTCGTGCCTGCCTGTATGAATGGTGTCATGAATCATCTCTGGGATAGCCATTTCCTCATCTTGAGAGTTCAGTCAGTCATGTGGTTGCTATCTGTCATTATTTTATACTTGTGGTATGGCTGCTGTGAATTATTAAATAAAAATTCTATTTTTGATAATGTCTTAACCCTTTTTGGTCTTATGTCGACATATAATCGACATTGAGGAAATGCCAGTCTGGTCCATAATGTCATTTTTGGATGCTGGCGTTGTCTTTTGTCGACAATAAACCACTGTGGAAGTCATATGTTATTTCTAGTGTCTTTTGTTGATGTTTTGCGCCATCTATTGAGCATCTGCTAAAATATTTTGTGGAAAAATCAGCTGAAATGCCTGTTAGGAATCCAAAATGGCAGGTCCTTCGTCGAGCTTTCCTAACGTGTAAACGAAAGCACTGTAGTGTTTTAGATGACGACTTTGAAAATAAAAAGCACAAAGACTGTATAGCGTACAGTAATAGAAAAGTAAAAGGAGGAAGGAAGGAAGGAAGGAAACATATTATTATTGTAAAACCTGCACATTTCTTTCTGCAATGTGTCCAGGAGAATGCTTCAAAAGATTTCACATAATGATAAATTTCAAAAATTATTAATTTTTTCTTATAATTTAACTTTTATATATCTGACTTCTATTGTAATTTTCTATATATTAACATTCAATCTTAAAAAAAAATCTTTGGTTTTGAAAAAAAAGACGTTTGTCATTACGCTCCCCACAACACCCTTAAAAATACGATGTCCTGGCTGTGGACATTTTGAGATTTGCCTAAGACCGCAAAGGGTTAATGTGTATAATTTTTAAATTCAATCGTATCATAGATATATATATCTGTTACAAAAAGTATATAAGATAGGGTTCAGTATTTTCCAAGGTTTCAAGCATCCATGTGAAGGCTTGGAACTAAATGGCCATGCCATTGATACAAGGGGGACTACTTATATACTTGTGATATAGATTTAGCACTCAATGCTAAATATGAGGTAAGTTCCAAATCTCTGCACAACAGTATTTTTCCGTGCACTATAATCACAGGTTATCTTTCATTATACTCAAATAACCAAGCATTACTAAAATTTCAAATAACTCCTACTTTGATACCACGATATTTCATCTCCCTCAGTGAGAGATTTCTTCAGGTGACGATAGAGGATAAGAAATTCACTCTTCTTCCTCATAAATACATTTGGACACTAAAAGAAGTAAATCAACATAAAAAACAACAATCCAGACATTTCATAATTTACCTAATACTAATAACAATAAATCCAAATCATGATAAAAACAATCACTTCTAATAATTTAAACAATTCAACCATCTCTAATAACAATTACAATCCTCCAAAAACAAAATTAATTTTTTATGAACTCTTTCACATAACTGAAGAAAATATTGCTTATTTATCTTTATTCATACAATTTTTCCAATTAATTAAGCAAGACTCAATCATTAATCTTTCCTTTTCGTCCAAAATTTTACATTCTATTTTTACTACAGGGTCCTGTTTGTGTCCATTTTCTAAGCAGTGGTCTGCTCAATCAGAAATTTTCTTATTATTCTTAAAGGCCTGAATGTGCTCAGCCAATTTTTCTTTCATGGGCCTGCCTCTGCTTCCAAAACAGATACTACCACAATCTCTACAAGATAAACTGTACACCCTACGACTATTATGAAAAACGTTTCCTTTAATTATCCTTCCTTTTTTAATCAATTTATTACCTTTGTAATAAATTACAAGGTTATTTGAGTATAATGAAGAAGAATATTGATGAAAAATGTTTTAACTACAGGTTATCATTATCCAATTTTTTAGTCTTCAATTGTAACCACTGCAGCATTTTATTCTTCTAACAGTGTAAGAGGAAAAATGATCAATAAATACAAAAAGAAGCTAAATAAAACTGTATTTATAGGATTTAGGATTTGTTTTGTGATAATTTTATTGTTCTTATCAAATATTTTAATTTAATTGTATTTCTTTTTTTCCAAATAAAAGCTTTACTTTTTAAAGTCAATTTAGTTGGCTTTTGAGAAGTGTTAACACAGAGACCTTGGTTTCTTTCTCATTATTTCTCACATGACCTCCTATCACTTCTCATGATTGGTGAGAAATTACAATGCAAATTGAATATAGCAATATTAACAGTCTTCTGCTTTCAAAATAAATCAAACAAAAATGAAGGTAAATACTAACCATCATCCCAAGAGAGTTCTTCAGCAGGAATATCGGTCGCTGCTCTTTGTACCAATTTTTGTTTACGTTGCTCAGCTTTTTCTAACTGATGAATTTTGTAAAAATAATGCTGCCAAAATTCAATATGTGAAACAACTGCAGGCACCTATTATTACAAAAACACAAGTAATGAAATAAGAACTTGTATCTTTGCCTAAAATTTAATTAAAATGAAAAGAAGAGAAAAAAAAAGAAAAAAAAAAGAGAAATACTTACTAAATTTGTGTAAAGTTTACGAACATCAGCATTGTTCACCATTAAGTCTAAAATTTCCTGTTGTTTTTCTTCCAAATCAAAATTCTGAATCCATTCTTCATACTCTTCAACTGGTCCATCAGGTTTTTGTCGATAAGTATGAGGATTGGACTGGACTGAAAATATCTGAGCCTAAAGCAAAATTTCAAACATTTTTAAGTTGGAAAGGAATCAGTTGTATAAACAGAATGCATAATTATAGCAATTATTATTACAAAACTAAAGTAAAAGAAAAAAGATGGGACATTCAATTTATTTTTTGCAATTGTATTTATACTGGAAAGTAGCAGTGCCAATAATGCTTATTTATTGAAAAATTTGAAATACTAATTTATAGGTCATTCAACCAAGTGAGGATCATAAAAATTAACAATTCATATCTCCATTCCAACATTATCCAATATTTACACCATGACAAAAATAAAAATGCCTGCAAAGCATTCAAATTATCATAATTACTTTAAGATAGACTAACATTTGATGTTTTTATCAACATTTTAATTGTTCAGGCTTCTCCTTAATTGTAATACAGGCTTTTGCTTTCTGGTACTTAATACTGAATTTCAATTATTCGATATTTGAAAAGCTAAATACTGTTGTTTTTTGTAAGTTGTGGAATTGTAGATAAATCTTTATTTATATAAGTAACTTGGTTTCTGATAGTTATCTCTACAAATTAATTTACTACAATTACTTTAATAATGCATTACCTGCAATCTATCTAAAACAACAGGCTCATTATTACGAATAATACACACTTCATCTTCGTTCTCTTCCTGAGTGGGAGTCAAAGCCTGTGAAACTGAACCTAAGAATCCAGAAACACTTCGCTTCACTTTGTTGGCTGTAGATTCAGAGTCATCAAACTGTTTTAGAAAAAATAAATTAAGAAAACATAATTTACAGTCATTATTTAATAACAAATATATTTATTTATTTCTATTAATATTTCAATCTCGTCTAAGGTATTATTTCTAAAAACTTGTAAAGATCGTAATTCTATTACCGATAATAGCAGGAATTATCTAATCTACAATAATTTTTTATTTATTTTATTGTTATTACAAAAAATTATAATTTAGTACAGTCCCATTAGGGATAAAATCCCTATCAACAGGTTCTAGAAAGAATGTATGTACAATATTATATTAATTTCAAAAATAAATCAGTAATAATAATTAATACCAATTATCATAACTATAATGATAACAACAGCTACAACATAATCATTAGCAATAATGATAACTAATACTTAATGAAATTTATATAAATAAATTTTAAATTAAATAAATCAAAATAATAATAGCAATGATATCAACAAGTTACATAAATAAATTTCAAACTAAATAAATCGAAATATAAATAATAATATTAACAATTACAGTTATTATGACTATAGATAACAAAAGTATATCAACAATCATTAATAATATATTATGAAATTAACTGTAATAGAAAATAATTTAAAAGTCTAAAATAATTTTAATAAATAAGAATATTTGTACATTACAGGTATGCTATAATGTGTTAAATATTATAATACATAAGATTTTATAATCCAGGTATATTTATAAGTAATTTAGATCTTATTTTTTTCCCCTTCTTTTTTAATTGTAAATTTTCCTAAATGTTTCCAATAATCCATTTTTTTAACTTTCATTTAACAATTGAAATATTTTGATAATCTTCAAATATTTATGTTATTTAGAAAACTTTCTATATTATAATTTATATTTCTAAAACCAAAATTTTTATTTATGTATGAAAAAAATTAATGTAATATTACTTTCTGTTCTTAAATTATAATTTTGTATATTAATATTTTTTTATTTTCCATACATTGAAACGACACAAAAAGTCTCGTTTCTCATATTACTGAAATTGTTAACTATTTTGTTGAATATTATCATGGAGAGCTTGTTGGGCTAATCTTTTACAATGTGAAGGGATTGTTTGAGTGAATCGCGATTAGTGATTATTTTGGATTGTCGAGGTATGGTCATAGTTTGTTGACTCGTTCCAACCTGAATTCTATCAAGTGCAGGTAATCTGCTATAAAACTCTTGTGTTTAGATCAGGACAGGATTTTTTTTTTTTTTTATTTTTTTTTCCAGATCTTTCTCCTTGTCATGCAGGGTTTTTTTTTTTATACCTCATAGAGATTAATTTGACTTTAAGCTTCAGACATGAATGTCTTAAGTTTTCCAGTTGTGATGATTCACTTCTTTAGGTTATCTGATTAAGCTTAATGTCATATTAGTTGAATTGATGGGAAATTTGAAACAGAACCTCTTCAGTGTGGTATTACTTATTTTTTTCCATTATGAGATGAAATCTATTCAGTGAAGAAATGTGTAGTGAAGAATTCATCGAGGTAGAGGATATTCAAATCTAAAACAAGAGGTGTTTTGGACGCTTTCGTTCGGCTATCATCGCTGTCTGATATTCTAATCACTGGAGTTCAACAAATTTGCCAGACAGGAGATGTCATCCGGGGAAAAGTGAAATTCCTTGGTTCAGCGAAGCTACAAGGAACTCCTTATGAGGGAAGCCATATTGTCAATGGGAATGTTCTAATCTCCATCGAGTGCTTATTCAACGATATGTTTAAAAGGTGTTGCAAAAGTTTTAGTCATCGTGGGAAAGGCGAAATTCCTTGACTCAGTGAAACTACAAGGATCTCCTTATGAGGGAAGCCATATTGTCAATGGGAACGTTCTATTCTTCTTCGAGGACTTGTTCTTCTACGTAAGACTGTTTTTCTTTATTTATTGTTAGATCGAAGTCAAAAGACTTATTTTATATTCTATTACAGTAAAGATATGTTCGTTTAACTAATTTTAGAACTCTTTAATTCAGTAATGGTTCTGAAAAGTTTAAAGTATATTTTGAATTAAGACTTGAAAGTTTAAATTTAAAATGGTTTATTGTTAATGTTTACTGTAATGAAAATGACAGATTATGCTTGAAATTATTCCTTTACCTATGACAAAAATTATAGGCATGAATGGTGTATAGATATTATTGTTAAATTATCTTAGGATATTTAATAATTATCTTATTTTAAATTACAAGGCTTAATTTACTTTTTCTGATAGTTGTATTTGTTAATTTATTTAAATTTGAGTCCTGAAAGTGAATTATTCATTTATTGTATTAGTAATAATGTTTGGGTTTTAAAGAAAGTGCATTTCTTTTATTAGCAAATTTGTATTTAAGAATTGTTACCCAACTTTAGGTTAATGTAATAAATTGTTTTGTGCTTATTTGGATTTGTTTGATTTTAGTGAGGGTTAACTTTTTCCCTCCCCCTTTCCACTGCGCAAATAAGTTTAACTTGGTTCTTTTTTTTTTTTTTTTCTTTCCCCCCCCCCCCTCCCCGTTGCGTTTTATCGTTACTTTCCCCATAGACGCATAGAAGGCACTGCAACATCATAATAATCTTGGAGTATTATGTTGTAAAAGAATTTTTGTTTTGGAAATAATATTCCAAAAGATATAATTTCTTTTTTGAATATTATTCCAAATTTCCTTGGAAAAAATTAGTTTTATTACTTAAGTTTGTAGTATTTTTAAACTTTCAAGATTAATATCATTCGTATTTGCCCATTTGTTTATTCCATAATTTAATAGAGAATCAAATAAAGCATAATAAATAAGAATTTTGGTTTTCAGTGGTAATATATTTTTTATGTAGTGAAAAATATAGATGATAGAGTTTAGTTTTTATGTATAATGTTTATTTGGATATTCCATGTAAATAAATTATTTATAGTGATTCCTAAATATTTAAAATCATTTATAAGATCAATTCAAGAAAAAGAGTTACAATTGTTAGTTTGTTTATGTCGACATAAATATGAATGAAATTATATTTTTAGATGGAAGTTTGTTAATTGTTTTTTTGGTCTGATAATAATCATACATTTTGTTTTTTCTTTCTTTATTGCTAATTTGTTATCATGCATCCATTTTTGAACAATATTATTTGCAATTTGTGGATCAGTATCTACAGCATAGATTACTATATGAATGATTTGTTTTATCAAAATAGAAATAATTTTTGAAAAAGTAACTCCTATTTCTTTAATGGATATTGAATCTAATCCTACTGAATTTAGTTTCAATTCTATCTATTATATTTAAAATTTCATGTTCCATTGGTTCATTAATCACAATTGAATTTTTAATTGATATATTGTAATTTTCTTTTATTTTTTCATTACAATTTATATTATACATATCACCTACTGATTGAAAATATTCACAAAATTTATCAGCTAAGATTTTTTTTGTTTATTTATACAATCCATTTTTAGAGAAAAATTCATCAGCTCATTATTTTGTTGATTTTTTTCGATTCTTTTTACTTGGTTTCATTAGTAATCTATTTATAATTTCATGCCAGCATTCTTTTGAGTTATTAACTTCTTTATTAAATTTATTGTAATAGTAGTTTTTACTTTTGAAATCATTGAATTTAATTAGTTTCTGAATAATTATAAGTATTGTAATATAATTTATTTGATTTATTACTTGTATATTTTTTATTTGGTTTGAGAGAACCATATAATTTTTTTTTTTTTTATATATATATACAGTAAAACCCCGTTATTACGCTCGTCAAGGGACCGTGACCTACAAGCGTAATAAGCGGGATAGCGCTATAAACGGGGAATGATTTATATGATGGGGAAACATTTAGACACCATTTTACAGGAAAGATACTTCATTCTGAAATAGATATAGTGCAAATGTGAGCTTATTTCCTATTAAAAAAATCTTTGATTGTGGTTTGCCGTGTGTGTATGCTACTGTTATAAATTATGACATTTTCAATGCGGTTCAAAAAACTATTAACATCAATTGATATTCCACTAGGAGCAATACAAATATATTTTCGGAGCAGTTTTAGTGCACTGCCCGCTATTTCACGCGCCTTTTCTTGAATGATTGGGTCACTTAATGGCACTGATGCATCACGGGACTGATGAATCCATTCAATTAGAATTTCCTCGGCATCTTCACATTTTCCACACTACTTTTTTACGTTTGCAACCATCCTTCGCTGAATTGATAATTCCATTCTTATTTTTTATTATTGTTCTCAGACTGGATCAGGGAATTCTTAGATTCTGCGAAAACCTTCTGATTTAGTGTAGAATTCTCGTCGTACTTACGAAGAATTTGCAATTTTTCACTTACAGAAAGGGATTTCCGCTTCGACATTTTGCACTAACTTACTGTATCACAGACCCGCACTTCAAAGAGTTCAAAGATTCCCTCCTACCAGGGAAAGAAAAGATTCGTTACAGTGTTACATTTCTTTTCGATACAAAATTTCCGATATAAAAAAGCGCTACAAGCGGGATTTGAAGCGTTATAAGAGGGTAAAAGTATACAGAGTTATATAGAAAATTCCAGGGACCGCATGAAAGGAGCGTAAAGAACGGGATAGTGCTATAAGCGGGAGCGTAATAACGGGGTTTTACTGTATATTTTCTTGTATTTCTTCAATTAATTCTTCTGTCATCCATTCTTTTTGAACTCTTTTTTTTTATCTATATTTTTCTTCCAAGTTTTGGTTTTTATTATCAGAGTAAGTTATTGTTTTTGTAGAAAAAGAAATATTTTTTTATTATTTTTGATTTTTTATAATCTATTATTATTTTATTATATAGGGTATTTGGATCAAAAAAGTTATTACTTTCTAAATAATCAAGCAAACTTTGCATATTAGTTTCTAGTAATTCATTATTTATTATTTTAAACTTTCTTTTTTTTTTGTGTGTGTGTGTATGTTTTCTTTCTTGCAATTTTTATTAGGTATTTCTAGTAGATATTATCAAAGTTACATGATTAAAGAAACAATCTCTGATCATTATTTAATTATATCACAATTAAATAATAATCAGAGATTGTTTCTTTAATCATGTAACTTTGATAATTATTATTTATTATATTTGTAAAAATATGATCTATATATTGGTAGTAGTTTCTCTAACAGTTGTTTATATCTAGTTGTACCAAATATGCAATTTTTAAAGCCTGTGTCGTCTAAAGTTTCTAAATAAACTTTAACATGTTTATTTTCCTCTATTTTATGTAAATCAATATTTATATCTCCGAAAATAAAACAAGTTTTTCCACTTACATTCATTATTTTGTAATATCTTATCTAACTCATTTATAAAATGTTTTATAATAAGATTAGGAGGTCTGAATATTATTAATAGACTATATTTATTTTTCCAATTTTCTTCATTGATATCAATACTTAAACATTCAAAATTTATAATATTTATATTATTTATATTATAATTAATGTTCTTTTTGATGTATACAATAATACCTCCACCTCTTCTTTTTATCTCTTAAGTTATAACACATATTCCAAGTATCTATATTATACAGATTTATTTCATTTTCAGAAATATTAACTTCAATTAGAGCAAATAATAATAATAAAAACAATATTATAATATAAACAATCAAGGATTAATTCTTGTGTAATAATTTCTTGGTTTAAGGATTGTTTAGTTGTTTGCAATGTATTTTTTATTCTTTTTAGTTTTAGATAATAGCTGTCTTTCCTATTTTGAAGCATCTCCTTAAAATTTTCAGTTTTTGTATTCTGGTGATTTTAACATCAGAAAACACTGAAGAGGACAGTGTAAAATATTCAGTTAATTCAAGTTCTGATGGATCTTCTTCGTTATCTATCAGATGTCATCTCAATCAATGTAATTGGGAATCATGTCTCAAATTTCATTCTATTATAACTGTGGGCCATTTTTAACCCACTTTCTTAGGGAATCAGATCACTCATGTCTGTGTGACTATAGGTCTCCCCTAAAACCTTTTGACTTGTCGATGGATCTTCTTGAAACTTGGTATGCATATATGAGGACTGGGGATGGTCTTGCTTTTATATTTGAAATCTTTTCCAACTGGGTCCTTGTCTAGAAATTAGCATCATTAGGCAACCAAAAATTCCCATTGGAAAGCATTGGATTCTAATTAATGGATTTTTATCCTAATTCTATTAATAGTGCATTGTCTTAAACATTATGAGTTAATCCTATTAGCTAATCCCCTGCTGATCATTTTATATTATTATTCGATATTAATCCAATTTAGACAACTTAAGTCTAAATTGGATTATTTTCAGAAAAAAGGAAACTTTGCATTGTTTATATGTAGCATACAGTATATAACAATATGAATATTCATGATTTTAATTTATTTTTAATGGCATTTTAGTTTTGTTTTTGTTTTTTAATTTAAGAAAATAAGATTTTAAGGAAAGTAGGCTTTAAGTTGATTATCTAATCCAATCCTTGATGATGGAACACCACAAGGAATGTGTTCCTGCTCCGCCTTTCCTATACATGGCTTTTATGATGAATAGCCTATCTTTTTATCTATTCAAATGACTACAGTCGTCGCACTGAATGTTGAAACTGGAAACACATTATCATTGACTAATTTCTCCAGTATCAATGCCATAAGCTCCGCAGGAAATATCAATCTCAATTATCAAAAATAGGAAATATCAAAAATCTCACATACATCTTCTTGAAATCGATGAGCAACATTAAGAATAATTTCCCTACTTGACTTTTGAGACCTTTTCCTCATCGAAATATTGAATGTGAATCAGCGACCGCCATTTTCTCTTATATTTGAATGTGACCTGACCGGCCAGGAAAGGAAAATCTATAATCTGCATTGCATTCTGGGAGTTTCAACTCTGGCAGCATTGATAACTTATTTTAGCTTTTCCCTTTAATGATACTGAACTTTTTTGTTTTGCTATTAAAACATCTTCAACTTTGCTTTTTGTAATCCAAAATAACCTCATCATTCATCTAAAATCCATATAACTGAAGGCTTTAAATTAAAAAAAAAAAAAATATTAACAGTTCATACATTTCACTGCCATAAAAACATTGACAAAATACAATATTTTACAGGTTTACTCTTTGTATTTAGCTGAATTTCTGTTGTAATAAATTTGTATGTAGGTGAAATTGTTCGTAGCTATTCATTTTTTTTTATTCAATGCAAGATACATTATACAATTATTTTTTCCTTGATCTACAAATGTGTAACCACTTCAATTTTTTTTTTCCATTTTTGCCAATACTCAATTTTTATTTAATGATATTTTAAATGGAATCGTATACTTTTTTCTAATATATATATATATAGTTAAAATTCCAACAAACAATCAAGAATCATGTATACAAATTTAATCAAGGTCTTATTCAAGTTTTTGAATTGTTAAAAGTAACATGTTTAAAGACTTGCTCCCAAAACTGAGGATCACAGAACACTAATAACTTACTTCATTGCGATATTTTTAAGATTAATCAAATTAACATAAAAATTTACAAAACTACTAGATTTGCTTTGACTCAAGCAGTTCTGAATTTTCCGTAATAGAAAACAGGAGGAAGAATTCCATTTTTTATTAAATCTATCCTAACTAAAAACTACATTCTTCCTCTCTTTAAGAAAAAGGCAAATTGTAAATAATTGAATGCTACTGATAAATCTGAACTTTAATGAATTACTTTTAAAATACTTTCAAACTAACCTTGAGTTTTTCCTTCAGAACAGCTGCAGTGTTGCTGACCATGGAAACGGTTTCATTTTGGACAGTGGTTGAAAATTCATCAAGATCTTTCTTCATAAACTCAAGAACATTTGCACTCTGAAAAAAAATAAAATAAAAATGTGAACTTGTAGAACATATATTACGACTTATTTTGCATCTGCAGCATTTAATAGTTTATAGAGAATGCTATAATAGAAGACTGTTTGACAAGGAGCTGATTTTCTATCAAATCTACAGCTTGATTATAACTAAACTGAAAATATAACAGAAGTACACTTGGATGTTACTTTAAATGAAAATATTACTACGAAAACAAGTTAATGATATTAATGCGAAATTTTGGAAGAGTTCATAAGATTAATAAGAACATTTTAAATACTTCTTACAAAGACTAATTTCATCTAAGACCAGTTCTCTCTTAAGGCAAATGGCAAAATATTCGTGCAAAAATATTGGTCATTAATTTCATACAGAAAAGAAAATGGTGCTTCTCAATTATTACTACATCTGACAAGATGTCAGACCCCTATGTTATTTACTCTGCAGCAATCTGATTTTTGGCTACTCGAAAGAATATGAAGTTTAGGGGATTGTTTTGAAGGGGTCTTAAGATAAATGACAAAATTTTACTGTATGGTAAAAACCGTTAATATCATTATTTCTTCAACCTCTAAAACAGCAAGTTTTTAATTCTAAAGGTAGAAATATTCGTTCTTTCATGGCAAAAGATAGTACCGTATTAAATAGAAAAAGAAAATGAATCTAAATTCAGAAATTTTAAAAAGTAAATATATCGTGTCCCACTGATTTATGTGCAGAGGGTCTACGTCTAAGTAGCTGTAAATGTTTATACAGTGACAGAGAGAATTCAAGAAGATAATATCTAATGAATGACTAAAGAATAAATAAATTATCTGTAGTTTGTCAAAATTATCTCCCTGCCATGAAATTGGAAAACTAAAATAATTTCGTAACAAATTCTGCATATAATGTGGTGCCTTCCTAAAAAGAACTCATAAAGCAGTCTTATTTATAAAAATTGCCTACAACAAAATTGATAAACCTCTTCAGAGAAATTAATTCTATAATCTAATGGCACTTGAATTTGGTAAGCAATTTCAACCCCAATTTACTCAATGTGAATATGGCATTTGGAAAATAGTAAATAAAAATGAAAAATGAGTGAAATTTTTAAATACTTTCATACTATTCATAAAATTAATCAAATATCAATGAACTTAAGAGAGATTTTTTTTTTTTAATAAAGTATTAAAAGTACAATAGAGTTGTGAATACTGTTTAATTCATTAATTATAAGCGATAAAATTAAAGCATTGCAAAAACTGAAGAATCATCTAATCTTAAATGTAATGTACATAAAAGCTTTTAACTTTAAGCTCAAGTTTAAAGTTTTTTTAAAGTTTTATATTTTATTTATTTATACTTTCATACTATTCAAAAAATTAATCAAAGTTCATTGAACTTTGAGATTTTTTTTTTTTTTTAAATAAAGTTCTGGCATTTCTGAAAGAGAAAAGATGAGCATCTTGGAATGGTTATATCTCTACAATAATTTACAGGAAATATTAATATCCTTAACAGACATTTGCTTGTTAATATCCATAATAACTATTAAAGTAACTGTAGCTATGCATTATAGTGTAAAATAAGAGAGACATACTTGTGATAAGAACTGACCAAACATTTGCACGTGCTCCTATATAAAGTATCCCACTACAGGCCTACATAGGCCCCTTGGGGTCATGAGAGATAAGGCTCCCAATGTTTCATGATCAGCAGGATTAAGTTGAGATCAGGTGATTAACTAGATGACAAACTGCCTTTAACCCCCCCCATTAAAGATATCCATTCTTCAGATCTCTAATGTGGACCCTAGCATCCGTCTGAAAGAGTATTCAGTGTGGAAAAATCCCCGATCTCTCTAGAGAACGAGGTTTGAATCAGGATTTTTCAGGCTGCATCATTTTGGGTAAAAGTTCATTAATAACGACTAAAGGCTGCAATCGAGCACCTTACTACTTGGCAATCAGACCCACACTTACTCCTACATATCCTCTGATTTGTAAGGAGTGAAAAATAGGCCATATCTGAAAATGCTGGGGGTATGCTAAACTCGAAACAGGTCGCATTGATAAGGCTGACCAAATATTGAATTTAAGTTCTAGATAATGGCACGTGTATGTGGTTGTGTTGTGAAATTCTGGCAATGGCATCATGAAAATATCAAAAGAAGGATAAAAGAGGATTAGAGTATATTTCTTGTAATCAACAAGTGACCAGCACCATCAACTGTTACATCTCTATTATAAAATACCAGCAAGTCTAGCCAGCCTGATGAATGTTATGCATGTGGCCCCAATGAAATTTTGATAATTCTAGTATATAAATATCAAAATTTCACTAAATCTCTACAAATATTTTAATCCAGCTTTATTTATGCCTTCTAATATGACAGGCATTTTTTTTTTAATATATGTAATAAAACATACAAATTTCTCTTATAACATGATTTTTAGTACTACAACTATTTTAAATCCATAGAAAGCATAAAAATGGTGCACGAAAATTCTCAACAAAAATGGAATTGCCAAACATAAAGCAAGTTGGTTGTTCACTGCACTATTAGATTGCTTCATTTCATTTCATGTTCTTTTTTTCTAAAACTTTGCGCAGCTTTAATAAAGTGAATTTTTCAAAAATTTTAGGATTTTATTTTGAGACAAGAATACATTTTCCGCACTGTATTTCAAAGAAAAATTAAAGAACCCTCTTTAATTTTTCTGAAAGTAGCTTTGTCAAAATATATTTGAGAATTTAAGTGATATAATAAAAGTACCAAGAAAACATTATTTGACAATTACTGACAGTTTTAATCCAATTCCTTTTTCGAAAACTGTCTATAAAGGCTTAAGAATGCAGTCTTCCTCCTCAAAATAAACAAAAAACAAAACAAACCTTACAAAACAAATAAATGACAAATTTTTAAGAAGAAAGTTATTACATGGAAGTCAGACTACTACTTTTAAAATTTGTAGAGATTTAGAAAGAAAAGCTGTTACGATTCTCCTAATTTAAGAATCCTGGATGAATTATTATTGGCAGTTACTGGAGAGATGAATTAATGGATTATTTGAGGTTCATGAATTTTTTTCAACAGGATTCCTGAAAAATTGTTTTATGATTAGTATTAAAATCAACCAACCATTTCAAGAGCGACTAGGAATTTTAACAAGAATAAAATTGTAAATTCTAAACAATGACCTCTCCTGCAACACTAAATTTCTTGAGCTCATACATGATCTTAAATATCATTCATACTCAGTTCAAAACCTCAAATGGTCAAACACTGTTCCGTTGATTAATTCATTTTCAATAGATGATGTTATTCTACAGTGTTCTACAAAGTCCATATACCCCCCATCATGATTTGAAAGGAATTGATGTGCCTTTTATGGATTAAAAACATCTGTATGCACTCATCATGGTCTTAGCACAGACGGATGCATTTCCAGGTCGGATACTCATTTTAAGTAGCTTTTGTGGCATCACAGTAGTGAAGGTATTGCTCATAGGCATTATACAACTCAGCTTTGAAAATGTACAGTTGTTTCCGGACTTCCTATTTAATGATTCCCCACAGAAAATTGTCTGGCATGGTGAGATCTGGGCTGCGTGGTGGCCATGGCAAAGGTGAAGGAAAGTTCTTGGATCAACAGACAATCCACGTGTTTTGGAAAAGGTCATCAAGGCACAATCTCACACTCATAGTGAAATGAGCTGGTGCTCCACTTTGTTGAAACCACACAATATCAGCTATGCCTTTCAACTGGAGTTCAGGCAGCAATAATTCATTAATCACACCCAGATAAGTCGTCTGATTCACTGGGCCATTGAAGAAATATTGTCCAAGCAGATGTTCCTCTGTTACCCCAACCCAAATCATAAGTGCGGTGGAATTTGTTCAATTTCTTGAAAGAAATGTGGATATTTCTTTGACCAAAATTAAATGTTCTGATAAAAAATATAAAGTATTGAAATAAAACCACTTCTCCATCTTAGAAACA
>JAFIDM010004371.1:0-19405 GCA_023159025.1 Thereuonema tuberculata
ATATTACACATTTTACCAATGTTAGATCAAATAAAAAAATAAAAAAAAGTACTCTTTGAAGATACTCTTACCAAGCGTTTGTTTTAACAAGATTTGTGAATGAATTGAAGCAATTTCGAAAGAAAGAACAAAAATACAACATTAATATCATTCCTATATACATTTGAGCAGTGAACTTATATTTCTGTTACAGTAGCCCAAAACAGTAACACAGGTACTGAATAACAAAAGTAGAAAATTACTGTAAGCTTTATTTGGCTTCAATTTGTTTCATTCGAAGAATTCGAAGGTTCTCGAAGGATGCCAGCTGAAGAATTTCCAGTAGCGTTACGCCTGGACAACCACCGCCGTCTGCCAAACAAATCTGTTACCTTTCCAAAACTATTAACAAAACTCTTTCAATGCACGCGCTAGGATGTTGAAGATGACAGACCAATTATTTTAAGATATTATTGTTAGATTTTTTGCATTGGTATATTGGCAACGTGAAGTAACTCTAAAAATTATCAAAAAAAATCTTTAAAAAACCCGGTATTCAATCTACATTATTTATTGACAGAATTCCCGGTGACAAATCAAATATAATGAAATAAATATACATTGATCTGATTGAGAATGTGCGTTCTACAATTAAATATGACCATGAAATAAAAAAAAAAAAAAAAATCGAAATTATGTTTAACATTAGGATTTTGTTAGAAACCTACCACTACTCTGATTTTAGTTAAAAAATCGACTTAACCACTTTTATTGCCCTTTATAAAACCCAATAAAAGTACTTAAGTCGATTTTTTAACTAAAATCAGCGTAGTGGTAAGCGAGTAAGCTTAAGTAATTAAGCGATTAATTCGCTTAAAGGACTTGGAATGTCGTTACCTTTAAAAAAAAGATGCTTTCTGGGCAATACAAAGTCGTTAAATAACTACGAAAATGAATTGTTCTCAATTGTATCTGTTAGGCTTAACAAGGCTTTATTCAAAAATTCACAGGTTGAAATTAGTCAAAATAAAAGAATCTCTCCAATGTTGAAATGATGTTGAACTAGATTACAATGAAAATCTCGTATAAATTCCAAATATTACAGTACATTTTATTCATACAACGTTATATCTTACCTACTTAAATTACATTTACCACAAAACTTGCCATGGTAATTTAAGTTTATTTCCAATTACCAATTATTGTCCCTTATTTCTAAAACTCAGTGAAATTAGAATTTCTGAAACAATAGATACAGGCGTAACTCCTTCTTTAAGACCCCTCCTATTCCAATTTAAAATGAGAAACTTACGATGTTATGCAAACCTGAAACTGAAACAAGAATTGATCCACTAAAGAAATGTGAAAAACGTCAGGTTAAGAAGAAAAATAAAAAGCCTAAAAGAAACAAAATTGCTTTTGCTCAACTCTGTGAAGTTGATGTATTTCGTAATAGAAATAAAAGAGAATAACAGAAATAGCATTAAATGTATTAATCGATATAAAAAATTTACAGTATATTGTTTGTTTGTTTGTTTTTTTTTATTTTTTGTTAAAGTTGCAAAATTTTTATTTAAGCCTGGGAAAAGAAATAAATTAGTGATGTTCAGTTAATCTTTTGAAATAGAGTATTTATTCTAAGCCGTGTTTATTTCTATGAATTGTATTACAGGTTTCTATCAAAAGATCCACATTTGGCAGGAACTGCTAGAGATAAGGAGTTAGCCATTCATATCCGTGATACTTGGCTTCGAAATGGTTTGGACACTTCTGAGCTAGTGCCTTACGAAGTGCTCTTATCTTACTCCAATAGGAAAAAACCTAATAAGGTAAAGTTTAAATTGTGTTTGTTTTTGAATTTTCAGAAAATTTTTGTTATATAGAATAATATTATCCTTTCTTCCATTTTATTACAATTTTTGGTTATTATTTGTATGTTTCAGGAGTAATGTTTACGAATTAAATAATTTCAATACTGATTCCGCTATAGGATGCATCATCATTTAACTATTAATCCACAAGTTCTGTGGAAGAAGAAAAGGAGACCTTAATTCTTAATATTTTCTTTGCAATTCCTTTCGTTCCAATAATCTTGGCAGGAGATCCATAAACTGTCTTCGGGGAATGCAACAAATGATTCTATCAAGAATGATTTGAGTAGAAAGGAATAAATGCAAAGAAGAAGGCGTTAGTTGTGCGATCAGAATGCATTTTAGGTGATGTATTGTCGAAATGGGACTCTTGTGGGTGATGCGGGAAATATCCCATTTATCAGAGAGACATTCAGTCACAAATTATGACTGCACGGTTACAGTCTCCACGGTAAATGCCTTTGACTTAGATGAGCTACCATCCACCCATATCAGAGGATCACAGATTAATGTAGTCACAAATGATCGAAGACTGTTCTTGTATTCAGCCATTTCGCTTTTTACATTCCAAAGAGTTTTCTTGCTAAATTGAGAAAACCTGCCAACATTTGGAAGCTACCAATTAGCAATGAAATGTTAACATTCAAGTAATTGTTTCAAAGATGGTAAGATAAAGTCGCCAGCACTTGATATAATGTAATTTATGAACTCTTTAGTGAAAGTTCATTTCGGTACTGCAACAGATTTTTCATTTAGAAAAACACTTAAACATTTATTTTTAAAAGATCACTACAGTGATAATAATCACTATAGAATGAGTACGAAATCATTTGAATCCATATTCACTTAAGTTAAACATAATTCATTCTAAAGAAGAAATAAATTTCAACTTGCACAAAATAAGTTTAATCAGTAACTCAAAAAAATGCACCAAATATAGGTTCTCGCATCCTGAGCAATCATCTCGAATCTGGGACGGCTGTTTCAGCCTTATTAGACTTCTTCAGTCAGGTTTACCCTTGATGTTGGCTCAGGGTGCGTGAGAAGGTTAAAGATGCCATAGCCGCACCAAGAAGTGGCACTCCAACCAAAAACATACAAAAAGGCCTTAAATTCACTTGTGCAACACGGCCTTAAATTCACTGTCTCAGCAACCGCCAGATACAAATGAATTTAGGTAAGGGATTGAAGAATCCAAAAAACTATAAATTAGGAGGAAATAAATTTTAACGTTCACAAAATATTGGCACATCAATTCATTTCAAATCCAGTTTACTCACAAGGGTATACGGACTTTTCGTTCATAGCAATAATTAAGAATGATTAAAACCATTAAGAAACAAAATATAGTCACTGATAAGTTTCAATAGGGATGTTAGTGTTGACTATATTTGATGAATATTCAATACATTAAAATAAGCAAAAATAATATTGAATTGAATTTTGGCAAATAGTCAAAAATAGCAGTTATTGCATAACAATGAACGCTACGTTAATGTTAATGCAACTATGTTAATAGGCGTGAAGTAGTAACAAAGCAGTTGTTATGTCTTCGATTGGTAACAGTTTTACGAAGACAACGAATGGAAAATGTTTTCATTTAAGGATAATTTCATGAAATAATGGACCCGGAATTAAATGAAAAATGACAACCTAGTGAAAGGTCTGTCGATCTGATTGTACGCGTTCTGTAGATAATTATCGAGTTAGGAAATGCGATAAGGCTCAAAGTGTTCTATAGATATTCCAGGAGCAGACATTAAAGGTAACAGATATTACAAACTATTAGTCTATTATAGAAGAAATGAACATTTATCAATAAAATTCACAAGAAGCTACGAGAATAAATAGGGAAAGGAGAATTCTCTGTGATAAGAATTAAAGACTTTCATATTTATTAAGACTTCGTATGTTATGTATAAAGCCTTACAAAGTGAATAATTTAGAACCAATTTACTTCCATATTAAAGTAAATTTTTCTATGAAATGCAACGACTTTTGTGAATAATTTATCAACAAATAAATTCTGTGTTTAATATTTATTGCCTGATCTTTTCAAACATACCATGGTTTTAACTATTTATTTATTTATTTATTTATTTGATGGCGGATGGTGGGAAGAAGAGTTTTAAATTTTTACATTAGAGAGTTATTTACAATATTTACCACTTATACACAAGTAACATTTAAGTCATTACTGTAATTGAAACCTAACCCTCCATTACTATCTCTCTTTTTAATACATCATATTGATGCTTACAAAAATTCAGCCCCTTATTTCATATTCTGTATATATTTTTTATGCTTACTAACTGTTTTCAGGCGTAAATTCTACTGTTGTAAAATTTAATTTACAGTAATTTAAATTTAATTGAAGACGACGAAGTTGCCGGGAGTTTGTTTGTCTGTTTTGTTTTTTTTTCGTCCGTATTCTATAGTTTTAAGTAAATATGAAGTTTTTTTCTTTTATTGCTATGCATTGTTTTTCTATAGCATTGTCGAAATGTACTATGACTAATTGAGAAGATTAAATATCGTATATCTCTTAATTTGAAACTGTTCGGAAGAGCTGAAAATGCCGTTGTTGGAGTGAAAATTATTATTGCGAAAAAGTGCTTATTATTTACGTTTTTAGATTCAGTTTACCAATATTTCAAAAAGGGCTGTGGCGTTTGAGTCGTAATCGATTTTTTTTTTCCCCACTGTATAGCATTACAAAGACCGGGGAATAAGAGAGGTGAAGTTCATGTATTTTTTTTCAGGTGAAATCGCAGTTGAAGCTGGAGTAAAAAAAAAAAAAAAAAAATTCCTGACATTATAACCCTGGTT
Organism: Thereuonema tuberculata; assembly: GCA_023159025.1. Taxonomy (NCBI): domain Eukaryota; kingdom Metazoa; phylum Arthropoda; class Chilopoda; order Scutigeromorpha; family Scutigeridae; genus Thereuonema; species Thereuonema tuberculata. Next base: position 4,680 of record JAFIDM010004371.1, read on the forward strand.
CAAATTTGTATTAGTTAGTTTATTTTGTCGTTTGTTTGTTTGTTTTTATCATCAGTAGCCTCAGAAGTGTTGACTTATTATTTCTGCACTGATACGTTTTCGTGTTTGGTAAAATATTCTCTCTTTTTTTCTCTCTGTTTTTACTAGGTGCAATTAGTGGCGGACGATGGCTCCATTCTCTTTACTTCCGAACATAAAGAAGAACCCCTTCGTCCCGACGACGCACATAAGGATTTCGTTCATGCTTTTCACGCCTATTCACCGAGTGGAACAGTAACGGTAAACCACAAATGGAGGCTCTTTTCATAGCCATTATAAAAACATCTTTATTAAAAGTTGACAGTTTGACTTTAAAAAAAAAAAATATTGAAACTTTTTACTCCTTATTAAGATGTCTTGCTTTTCAGACAGTGTTTTGTTCATTTAATGCAATTCATTCATTTATTGTTAAATTACAATAGTAATATGGAGTGACGTCATCTGTTGATGATTAAAGAGATAACCTCAATATAGATCTCTTGTCTAACATTCTGTAATTGTGCGCCGCAATTGAGCAATAGAAAAAGAAAATATGTTATTAATAAATATATTAAGTTAAGGGCGTAAAACAAAAAATCATGGCCGGCATTAATAGCTGGCACATGAATTTCTTAACACAATAACAGAAGATTGTTTTTCTTTAGTTCTTGGAAGTTCCAAGTTATTCTTGCAATTGTTCCTCATCTTTATTTTGAGACTTTGCTGTTTACAAGTGATAGCTCCTTGCTGATAATCTCCTATAATGGTGAAACGGTTGCTCTCAGCTGTTCTATTAAGCAATTGGTCTCACTGATTGATCTTTATAGACTTCATCTCTTCGCTATCAGTAACTACAAACTCTGCCACCAGAGAGCGCAAATTTCAATGAAGACGCAGCCAGAACAGAGATTTTTAATGGAATGAATTTTAGAAGTATTATTTCAGCTTATGATTAAGCCAAATTATGTATTCTAGATTGTGAGTTGATTTGTGTAGAGTAAATTTATTTTGATTACTCACTATTCATGTTATATTCCTTATTAAACCAAAATAAAATAATAATTAAATAAACGTCAATCTGTAAGTATTTACATCAGTTTTTAGAAAGAAAAAAGACTAATTAGCTGAAAATAATAAATACTAAAATGATTTCTTTTTTGTATTTCTTTTTATAATGTGATAGCTGATATTTACATTTCTTGATGTTGATTTTTAAATTTAGGTTTAGTTCACAATTAAGTCATTGAAAAAAAAAGAATGTATTTAAATCTAATGACAATTAAAAAATTGTATGTAAATACAGTATATTTAAATATAATATCTTCAAATGACAGATCTTCTTTTCATGTTTAGTTTTGATGATTTATCGAACTGGATAAACGAGATCTAATCCTAATGTTCAGAGAAAACAGTTCTTATTTGCAATAACTTCCTCGACGTCTTCTCTTTTCTCTACACAGTGATTTCTTTAGTCAAACTAATTTCTCCTTCGTTATTTTTTTTTCCAACCTCGAAGCATCCGCCCACGTGTTGTAATGAATCCATCTTCTATCTCACTAATAAATTAGCAAATCGAAATAACCTTTACACTCCTTAAAATTAAATGAATGTAAAGACTTTCGTTGGCAAATGATAGTCCAAAGGAAAGATTTTGATAAATACTCGTGTCAGACATATTATTTTGACCTGTAACCTTTGACTTCTCCCCTCTAAGCAACTGCGACAACTTCCTGGCAAAGAAGCATCAATCATAATTAAAGAGCTATTTTTATTTCATGTAATAAAGACAATTGACCACTTGAGGATAGGCGGGGCCTCGTAGTTCCAAAATATCCCACCAGGCTACTTCTTGGCTTGTGGGATAAACAAAGCCATATGCTTCGTTTTAACCCATTTAGAGGAAATATTATATTAAAGAAGGATATTCCAAGCGTTTTTACAAAATTATTACAATAAGGAAGTGCACAGTACTGAACCATTCCGTCTTGATATATCAAAAATCGACGATTTATTGAGTAATTCATACTAAGTTATATACTCGCCCTATGGGCTTTCTGTTTGTTTATCCCACAAGATCTCTCAGCAAGTGCTTAACATGTCATACGCGACGTCGGAAGGGGCGTAAACCTTAAGTGGTCCATTACTACGAACTTGAGAGTGACTATATGTGATCATAATATATTTTTTGTTTTGTTTTTTCCTCAATTTGGAAAAACCAAACATAATTAAACATCATGAAATCATCAGAAGCAACTTTAATAGAAATTTCAGATTTTCTCTTTCGAATGTTCTTTCAAAACTAAATTATTAGCTTGTGAATTATTTTGTCTTATTTTTCTTGTAGACTTTGTTTTAACTTTTTGAGCTACCTTTAAACATGTCTATTAAAGTAAATAAAGAAAACAATTGATATTTCTTCCTTTTTTTCCCCTAGGGTGATTTGGTATTCTTAAATTGTGGCCACGAAGCCGACTGGGAAGGTTTAGATGAAATGAACATTACTTTGAACGGAAGAATTGTTTTATTCAAAGAAGGCTGTGATACAACAGGATCCAAGGTATTTCAACAATCTCACTAATTTACAGAATAAAATTTTGACTATTAAAATTTATAGATCCACATATATTTACTTTACTACATAAAGTAAATAGTAAAAAAAATAAATTTGATTATTAATATTAAAATTTATTTACATTAAAAGTCAAAACTTGCTCTTTTTTTACTATTTACGAATGCAATTTGATAAAACACACATAGATGCAAGTTATATTTGTAAATATATTTCTTTTCTTGATATCTTTCTTGTAATAAATCCCCATAGTATCTTAATTGAGATTAAAGTTTGCGGGCGTAATAGTTCACATACAGAAAAATGTAATTTAAGTGATTAATTGCAATGTTAATTTTTTCAACTCAATTTGGATGAAATAATTCCTTCACAAAGGTAGAAGGAAAACAAACGAACGCTTTGAGTTTTTAAAAACATTGGTTAAAATAGGATTTTTTATAAGATAAAATGAGTCTACATAGAATATACAGTGCCTGGCGGATAAAATTTTCATTAGAAAAATTTGGAATGCGTTTATCTAATGTGTTATAGGAAGTTTGACTGTTTGTCATTCGGAATGCGTTTCAAAATATGAAAGATACGAATATAAACTTGTTATCCATTGTTACGATGGTCAACAACCGATAGATTGCGTATTTAAGCTCGATCCATTGTTTGAGAATTAGTTGTAATCTGTTGTTAGTTGGGAAAAAAAAGCAAAAACAGATTGTTCTGTAGAACAGATCGCGAATTTTTCTTTAAAGCACTTCAGAAGATGTAACTCTTCTTTGTTTCAAAAAAAGAATTGAAGAAACTCGCTTTTTTTTAATCATTTTTCGTTCGAAAAATCTCGAAATCTTTATTTCAATTTCAATAAAGTTAAAAAAAATGCACCAATAATTTTGATCAGAAGACAAGAAAAGGTGAGAATATGTTGGAAGAGATTCTTTAAACAGAGAAGCTCTATCTCTTAGCTCAATTCTTCATATTATGATTCCAACATAAGAAGACCTGTAATCGATACAATGTAAGTTTGACATTACTTTCTTCTTTACAAACGCGTTGCTAAATGACGTCATCTATCCTTCTTTTTCCTATAGTGTCATATCTTATTATTGTTGAAAAATTTCATTACATAATTAAAAAAGGTTAATCTATACCACAATACGCCATGTTCGCCTCAGGGTGCGGTGGAGATGTAGGCTCCCAACGATTCTTGATCAACACGAATCATTTGACAGAGGGATGAGTGAACCCTAGATCTGTCTTGAGGATAAATAACTGTGGAAAAATCCCCGACCACCCTGGGAACTGAACCCGGCTCCTTTAGTCCACAAACCAGTGCCTAAAGCATCGGACTATCGGACATCACTACATAATTATAGAAAAGAAAAATAAGTTGATATTCAAGTTCATCATAAAATGTAAACGAAACATTTACGTCTGTCAATCCACGAGTTTGCAACTTTTTTGTGAAATAGACTCATGAATAGACTATCGATGAATTGACAATTAAGTAGCTTATAGTGATTTTGGACATAAGAAAGCAAGGATATGTATGTAATAGGAAAGTAAAAAAGAAATGAAACCATGAATTTCTTATCATCGAATAAAAAAATGTGAAGTCTTCCGAGTCCCTTGTACATCATTTAATTGTTTAAATCTTTTGATTTCAGATTAAGGATGCTTACGAGCGTGGGGCCATTGGGGTCCTGACATTTCCTGATCCTCAGGACGTAGCTCCTCTAGGGATGGATCCTAAATCCGTGTATCCTCATTCCATATGGCTTCCTCCCACGGGGATCCTTCGCTCGTCGGCGTTGGCAGAAACAGGCGATCCGCTCACTCCTGGCTACCCAGCGATTGGTAAGAAACTCAAAGAAAGAAACGGAGATTGAAAGGAAGTTAATAAAAGAAGATATTTAATAAAATTGCTATTAGATAAAGTTGTCTTACAATTTTCATCAATAAATTATAAGAAATTTGATGTTATTTTCAAAAGAATTCCACATCTTCCCCTTAAAAAATAATAAAAAAGTGATAAATAAAGTTACAGTCAGTAAGAAAAAATATTGTTGATTAACTATTTCCTCTTTGTTAACAGTAAAGAATTTCGTCGATGAAGTTGAAATGTATTTGGAGCAATTTGCAGACCAATAATTCTCTGCAAAATGTAATTTTGAATATGGTCACTATTGCACGAAAAAATATATGTTGTATAATTATGAAGTTAAGAAAGTTTTGTGAAATGAGAACGTTATAGATGTGATTTGCAGTGTCATTAATCTCGACATTTAAGTAAATGATTTATAGATTTACAAATGCCAATATAAGAACTTGTTTGAGTTATAAATTCAAAAAAGTCTTTAAATTCCTTATCAGTTTTAAAGTATCTTAATGAGGAATATTTTTGTGTTTTTAAATGCATTGATAACTACTACGAAAAGATATTAAAAAAAATAGACGATAACAATGTGATTTCAAGTTATCAATCTGATGTCCATTTCATACCAAATGGATATCTCGCGATTTGTCAAAATGTAAATATTTAGAACAGTGGTTCCCAAATTTCTTGAGTGCGACCCTAAATCAGCAACGGTACGTGATCCCGCAGTCGTAAGCACAAAAGCGTTTTCAAATGGGAGGGGATAATGATGATCACAGACGTGCAACCAAAAAAAAAAAGTCGTGTCCTTTTCCGGTTGAGGGGGGAGAGGAGTTTCAAACGAAGCGATGAACTTTCTTAATTCTTTTTTTTTTTCCGCTTTCGGATGAAACATCTTTTGTACTATCTTCTCGCGACCCGAGGTTGGGAATCAACAGGTACACGTACCTTAATAGACAAATTGAAATAAAGGGTTTTTCATCCATTTTTTTTTTAATAATTATTTTTTGTTTTATCTTACAGAAGGAGCATTTCGACTTCCCATTTCACAAGCACAATTGCCAAAAATTCCTAGTCAGCCGATCAGTTACAAAGACGCCGGCATTCTTTTGGGGTAAGAACATTCACCAGTTCTTCATTAAACTGTTAGGTTACAAGCAACAACGACTCATGGAACAAATAATTATGTACATCACACACCATACCTATCAAAAGTATCGAAACATAAATCTACTGTAAAGAAAGGTGCCTGGGATAAATTTAGCAGAACAGTAAGGTAGTGCTTTTGGCCGTTCATGGGGTTCGGTTCTCATGTGGGTTTCGTGATGGTGGACGAACCTCACTGGGTAGGTTTCCCCTGCACTTCTCCCACCATACTTTCTCAGTCTTTCTCTCCATCTATCCATATTTCCGTGGGATGGTACAATAGACCTGCGATCGCAGTGCTTGGCTTCTCTGCCACCCACATTCACTACATAACATAACATACTGGTAGCTGCTTTCATAAAAAAAAAAAGAGACATCAATCCCGCTATAGTATAATATTTCACTGTAAAGTAACAATTAAATACGAAATATAGAAATCCAAAAATATATAATCACTACTTGTTTCTCTGGCGATGTTCGTCCGCATCCTCAGGTAGTAGTGTTTGTATATTTTTAATTGTATACATCTTCATTTATGTGTCCTTCCAGTTATTCTGCATTATATTTCAACTCACGTTAAAATTCAAGTTAAAAATTCAAAAGTTAATTGTTAAATATAAGAATTATAAAAGTTAACATTCACTTTCTTACTAAAAGCGCATATGAACCATTTACATGCTGTTAATCCATTGTTAATCCAAAGTTTGCGAATTCACTCATCTTGAAGCAGACCTTATGATCTTTTTATTTGCATAATCCGAACTATTGGATCATTTTTACTAATTAATTATCAATTATCTTTTGTATTTCATTAATGAATGCAATAATTAAAGTTTGATTCACGTACTTCAGTAATAAAAACAATTTAGTTACGTTTTCAATAATTATTTTTTTTTAATTAATAATAGGGTTCGTTATCAAATTGGCCTTTTTTGCTTGAACTAAATTTGTAATAGAATCATTTCCATAGATAAACATATGTATTGCATTGCTTCTTATGAAGACATGGAACTACAAAGCAACGTAAGTTATATAGAGATCACCGAAAGATCGTCACTCGCCATTGTTTTTTATTACATTGCTTCTCAATCTAAAAACCTTTCAAGGACTTAATAGTTCTAGTAGGGCCTCATTTATTAATATTCCTCAATTTCTAATAATCAGTTTATTCCTAATTCACAGTTTTTTACTATTTTTCTTCACTCTATTTTAAAATAGTAGATTTCCACTTACCCATGTATAATTCTCCACTTTATCTCCAAAGCTTCAGTTTCACAAGAAATTCTTCCAACTGAGAAATAGTTTCTAATTGGAGCGTAAAATAGATAAATTTCATAGCTGATTTCCCTATCAAGCGTTTATTTCTTCTTGACGCAACATCCTTATTCCAGAAACTTAGTTCTTAGTTTATTTTAAGGATTTACTGCCATTCCTTTCCTGCAATGTCTCTATATTATTACTTCCTGAATAGATAAGATGAGATTTACAGCTGAAACCTATCTGCTGAGTTTTAACTTCCTTAATATACTGCTATTATCTATCGCACACTTTTCTTTACCATCGCTATCTCTCTTCCATTCCCTCTACACTTCTTCTATTCATAATGCGAGCCTTTTCTTGTAGCTTTCTTTCTCTCCCGAAAATAGCGAAAACCGTGTATCGTGTGTCTCAACTGTTTATTTCATCGCATCTTAATATAAATCAGTCAATATCATATGAATGAAGTCACTTCACATAAAGAAACAATTAAGAACAGGGAAGTTATATTGTATAAAACATTTCAACCAATGTTATTGTGCGCTTCACAAACTTGCACGCGGTTAAATCCTGATAAGATTCGGTAAAAAGTATGTTAGCCATTTGCATGATAGAAGACCACGATGAAAGGAATAGGATAAGATTTTTGCATTGATTTGAAAGAATGTCTTGAAAAAATTCTTAGTGACGAATATTTATGACGTCACTGGTGACAAGAATGAAAGGTAGAAGACCATGAGGATAACCCGGTTTCAAGAAAGTCAAGTCCAACGAAAACATGCAATCGTTCAGAAAAGTGTGTTGAAGAACCACACGCGAATTAGAGAAAAATCTTTGTTTCTCTAATTTAAGAAATTACAGAAATATTGACGTAATACAAGTTCTACACTGCACAAAGGCGCCGTAGTACCAAAAGGCACCAAATTAAGTGTAAAAAACCAACTCCCCGTTCCGAACATGTAATAAACTACTCATACCTATTTATGAGTATGACTTTATGAGGTTGAGACCCAGTGTTTACTAAGTGACATCTCAGAATAGCTATTTCACGCTCATTAGTGATCATCAGCTGGGAATAGTCACCAGTAAAACAACAAAGGTCTCAATACGGAGATGAATAGAATTTTAGTCGACAGGAATATGGTACCTTCAAAAATTAAACGAAAAACAAAAAAATACACATTAAAATTAAAATATCGAAATTAAATGTTCCAGCCTCCGCTAGCCTCAATGATTTTTTCAATGCGCAATTAAATGAAGCGCTTAAAAATATACAATCAACACATTAAAAGATTCAGACCTAGTGCTTTACTATTCCAAACTTTCTTGTCCTGTTTCTCAATGATTTTATTTGCTAATTTTTTTATTGAGAAGCAGGACAAGAAAGGCGACAAAAAACTTTATTTGTTTGTGGATACAGGGTCGTCACTCACTTTACTTTTTTTTACTTTTTGTAAAAAAAAAGGATGAGCGGCGGCTCCCCTGTACCCATAAACACAACTGAACCACGCACTCTTCAGTTGCTTCCTGTCCTACAATTATTTACGTTGAGAAATGTTAATCTAAACTCATTTAATAGAAGCTGCTATAATAAAGATAGATTATCCGGAAGGAAAGGGGGGGGGGGTATTCTGAGTTAATTAAAAAAATACTATAAAATACTGTTATTTTCTAAGAAGCTGTTTTAGTTTGAAGCTCTTCAGATACAGCCTAGCATCTAGGCGGTGTCTAGGAATTGACTGATATTTCTGAATCTGTGTTGGAATCCCGTCGTGGATATTTTCTTTCTTTTCTTTTCCGGCTAACAATGGCAATTTGTTAATTCTGTGTCTTGTACAATAGGCCTTTATGACCGTTTTACTAATGGGCTGTATCCATGGCCATTCAAACAGAACAGAATAAAATAGAGCATATGAATCTTGTCTTAAATAGATCAGGGAAAAAATGACCTACATGTTTTTTTCCATTGTTTGCAAAGTTTATCTACTGTTTTTTGGCAGTTGCGAAAGGAAGAGGTTGTCAGATCGATTCATCCCTGGATAAATGATTGTCTATGATATATCTTTATTTCTTTTCATCCGCAGATTAAGCTATTTTTGAGAAGTGTTACCTGGTTATTTAGCATCATTTACAAATTTTGGAATGGTTGCGTATGGTTCATTTGTTTACAAGATGGTTCCTGAGATAAAGGAACGGGTTTATGTCGGTGTCTTAATGTTATATCCTCCAAACTTCTAGCTAATGTAAGAAATACTGTAGATTGAAATGTTATGATGAAGTAAATGAACTGCCGTGCAGAGAAGCTGATCTGTTATGCAGCGAAGCTTAACATTTTCTATTCACTTAAGTTTTCCAATAAATGACGGTAATTTTTCATATCTTCCTAATCTTCCTTTACAAGGAATCTTAATTTTGACATTGTGCTGTTCAATGGACAACTTTTTTCCTATTTATAAAAAAAATTGCGCTCAATAGTTCAACTGTTACATGACCTCTGGTGGTAGCATCTTGAACTAATACATTAAGATGCTATAGTGTTTGTAAAAATTAGCTTAAATTTAAAAAAAAAAAAAAAAGAATGAAAGGAAAGAAAATGTTAGAAAACCTTAAAATCATTAATAAAAGAAATTTAATAAAATTTGGAAATAGGAATAAATTAGTCCATTTCGCCAAAAAACCTAAAGCACTGAGAAATACGTGCAAATTATTTCTGTAGTAATAAAAATACCAATGAACGCTTGACAATTATAAATCTGAAGTTTCTACTATACATTTTCCTTACTCTTTGTTATATATTTAATGCTGGGTGAAGAGATGCGAAAAAATAATTATTCCCAGAAAAATAAAGGTGTTTTTATAATTTTATATAAATCGCTAAAAAATTCTTCATGTGAACCTCTTACTTTTTATATAAAGCTTAGTTGTTTTGATATTTGATGTGTTTGTAGGTGGCTTGGTGGGGACGAGGCTCCTGAACATTGGAGAGGTGATTTGAACCTCACTTACAGGGTAGGACCAGGATTTGCTGAACCCTTCCAAGACGTGTGAGTAAAATGAGCAATATTATTCTTCAAATAGGATTCTTTTATATGAATCGATTCATCCCACAGTGTAACTGAATAGTGATATTTCTCCATCACTTTCTTTCTATTACGTTAGCTGAATGGTAAAAAGGTCACTTCCAGTTACATTGGGGGAAAACTCTCAATTATGAAGAAACTCTTGAGATATTCCAACTTTGTTTCATTTAAGAAAGGTTCGGCTGACAGTCAACAACCAATACCGGATGGTAGAATCATTTAATGTCATTGGAACCATTGAAGGAGAAATAGAACCAGGTAATAAATACTTTTATCATACATTCGTGAAAAATTACTTTATATCTAATGTTTTGGTTTAGGTTATTCTATTATTTTGTACATAGGTCGATCAAAAAAAAATTACGATCAAAGCTTGTGTACGAACAGCAAACTTTTATTGGAAGAAAATGAGATGATGCCCTTAAAGTATCACAGATACACTATTTCTCTACAAAGTCACCTTGACGATTGAGGCATTTGTCACAACTTTTGATCAGTTTTTCCATTCCAGCATCATAAAAGTCACGGTTCTGCTGTTGCAGCCACTTTTTTGCATCACGTTGGATTGCGTTGTATGTGAAGCGTTGACCGGACACGTGCTCTTGTAAAGCAGGAACAGATGAACATCACTGGGAGCCAAATCCGGACTATATGTCGGATGTCCCAAAATGAAATGTTCAGTGGAAACCGTGCAGCAAATTCTGTGCAACGTAGGCTCGGGCATTGTCATGAAGCAGGAAACACCGTCGTTAGGAAGATCAGGAAGTTTCTTCCTAATATTGTTACAGATTTCTTTAAAATTTCAGTAGGAGACCAGGTATCCAAGCTGATCGCCATTTTGAAATGAAACACACGAGAAGATCACGCGGCACAGAGCATTACAGCCCTCTAGTGGATACTTCAGCAACCGCCGACATTATGGCAAACTCCTAAATTAATTTCTAGCAGTTGTAAACTTTTTTTTTTTTTTTTTTCTGATCGACTCTCGTGTATATATATATATCCACCCGTCATTTCTATCTTGAGAAACTTATGTTAAAAACATTAAAAACACCAACCTCTCAGTCCAATTTCTTACCTTTATTTCTTAAATATCATGAATAAATAAATTATATGCTTTTATTCTATAAATATGCTATCTATTTTAAAGATTTTTTTTCTTTTCAACAAACCAAGAGTTTATCAAAATAAACAATTTATTTTTAGATATGATCCTGCTTTATAATACCAATTAGATGTAAACAATAATTTATTAAAGACAATAAAATCTAAATAATAATATTTTTTGAAATCATATTTTATTATTACAAATCTGAAGTATTTTTTAAAAAAATTTCTGAAATATTCAATGTTTGCCAACTTCCATAGGTTTATACGTTAAACCTTATTGAAGTCTTAAGTTGTATGTTTTTTCTTTCTGAATTCAAAACTGGTGCATCACAAACTGAGATGTTGTTAATTAAATAAAAAAAGCTTTTATTACAATCCAAGTTATAACTTGTAAAAAATATTTGTGTTTTCAATCACATCACAGAATTTTTTTTATACTGTAAACATTTAATATACATATAATAACTCGTAAATATCAAATAAACCGCAGAAATAATGAAATGACCTTCTCTAAACTAAATCGAACCCGAACTTTTTATGACAAATATCATCTACCTAAAAATAAGTCATTTATTTTGATAAACTACTAGGCCATCTCCCGTATACATGCGCTTATTTTTCTGTATCACATAGATTTGGTTAAGTAAGAATATTATATTTAAAATATTGCAACGTTTCGGCAATTATAGTTTTAATTTTAATTTTCGAATTTACAAATAAATAGACGGATCGGAAATAAATAAACAATCTTGAGATTCAAAAAACAGGTTGAATACATTCATTATTTAATGGGGCGAATGGGAAGAACACATAAGTAAAAAAAACAAAATAAAGTGAGTTGTAGTCCCGGTGGCCTAATGTATAAGACGTCTGACTTCGGATCAGAAGGTTGCGGGTTCGATTCCCGTCGTTTCATTGTAAAAATTACTTATGTTTTCCATTCTCACAGGAAATTGCGCCGGACAGAGAAATAAAAGATTTTAGTAATATAGATTGCTTTATTGAAAAGAAAGAAATCAGGTGATTTATAGAATAAAAGCATATAATTTATTTATTGATGATATTTAAGAAATAAAGGTAAAATTGGACGGAGAAGTTGGTGTTTTTAACACAGGCCAATATGGGCAGAAATTACGAACGACTTCGGAGATGGGTGGCTCCCTCTTTGGGCATCGGATCGCATCCACTGACGTAACGTAAACAATCATTCGTATGCCTCTTTATTCTTATATTATTATGAAAAACAATGAACTTTTCTCAACAAATCATCGAATTCTAATACTTACTGTTCAGTAATGTTAAGTTTTTAACTATTTATAATTAAGATTATTAAGAAGTAGCAGCTAATAAGTAAGAGAAGTTTCATTTTAATTGACAGATTTTGTTGTTACTATTGTTCTTTTGTTTGTTTATTTCTTTAAAAATTTTGTTTTGAAAAAGAAGTTCTAACTTGAAATCACAGTTAGAATCAAAGAGCGTATTTATTTTTTCAAAAAAAATGAAAGACTGGTAAAATTTAATTAAAACTGAAAATTTACGAAACCCATTGTTAGTTAATTCGCAGTCACTAATTATATAAGCAAGGTTAATTAACCCTATCATTGAGATTAATTAATTATTTACTTATGAAGATTCCAAATCGTGTGATTGTTTGTATTTATAACTTTGATTAAACGTCGATCAAGCTCTTTTTTTGCATGTTTCTAAATTCACTCATTCATTCTCATGAATAATTTCCCATCCGTGAGCGAAGAATCCATTGTTCTTGTTCTGTCGTCCTTAGAATAATGGTTCTGTAGTCATGCCTCTATGATTATTAAAAGATTTAAGCTGAAAATAGCGAAATGAAACGTCCACACACACACACTGAAGTGATAAAAGTCACAGAAATTCACTCCTCATAAACTTGTGTTGAGCTAATCTTAATAGATTCTAATGTCCACTCGTGATGTGGAAATCACAGTAAATAATTTCAGTGAAGAAGTGGCGTGAGATATTTTAAAAGCAGTTTAATAATATAAAAAAAAATATAGTACTACATACAGTATATAAACTCTTTTTGAGTTTTATTTTGTGTTAAATTTAATTTAATATTTAACACGTTACTTTAATGTGTTGCCCGCATAGGAACCCGAATGCTCCATTTTTTAAGTATTTTTTTAAAATATTTTAATATATGATCATTTGTGTATTTTTATTATTTTTTTTTCAATTACTATATTTTTTTTTAATGACTTCTGGTGCTTTTACTCCTGTTCTCGTTCGTTTCCAGTCTTATCGTTCTCAATAACTAAAACATAGCACCAATTAAATTAATGTTTTTCATACAGATATTCGAAATTGTCAGCACAATTGGTTGGTTATTTAGATTTGCCGTTATCCCTTTATCATTATTACACTGGAGTACAAAGCTTAGGGACCAGTCAGGTTTTTACCTGTAGCTTCTCACAGGAGCGGTCTGGATATGGGAAAGCATACCAAAGGAATTAATTTATAACAAGGTTAGTACTTAGACAAGAAATTTAACGTGCGTTAGAAACATTTTACAGTAAAATAAAGCAAAGAATGCATATAACTTAAACAAAACACAAATTCACTGAGCTATTTTTTTTATATTTGTGCTGGGAATCGGAGACAGTACTGTTTCAAGACTTATTGGCCTCTCATCAGTCCAATCCGAAAGGAACTTCGTGAGATATCGAAATGATGAAAGAAACAATAATGGATATAAAACGAAATAGAGGAGCTTATGCAGAAATGGCTACAGGCTACCATGATACAGATGCATCGCTGCCAAAGATGGAAGAAATGGAAGACCACCCCTAACGGCAATGCATGTTTTGCACCGCCTGTTCGTACTTAGAATGAGATGATTGATAAGTTCTTGGGTAACATCGCCAACTCTTCTGCCAGCGCCGTCTTCAGCTGGTGAATAGTTTCCGATAGGTTTTGACGTCTTTCCAAGATATGTGTTCGATGGAATTTTGATCGGGGGAACATGCGGGCCAGTCCCTTCAACAATGTCCTCACTTTCCAACAGAACGGTGGGGTCTGGCCTTATCGTCCGTAAACAGAACTAAGGGTCAACGGCACCTCACAGTAAACGTATATGTGGAAGGAGTACCTCAGTACAGTAGTGCGCACAAGTTACCGTACCTCTTTGCAGTATCTCGTGCTCTGTACGTCCAGTCAGCATAATGCCTCCCGAGATGAGAGCACATCGACTGTCATATCGATCCCTTTACGTGATGTAAGTTTGCATGGTGATACCGTGTGCGAACCTCTTGCCAGAATAGCTTTAACAGAATCGATGCTAAGACTGAATCTACTCTCATCAGTAAAGAGTTACCCCATTGCGTTGCGATACAAATCTTGTGCACCATCGTAAACGGTGTCTGTGATGGGCAGGCGTTAATGGGACAGAGAATACTGGACGTCGGGCAAACAAATCCACTTTGGATGATTTTCGTCTGGCCACCAATACACTGCGGTATCTTGCGTCTTGTAGGGCTACTCCTGTGAAGCTATTTTGCAATGATTCCCGCTGTCTGATGTGGATCTCTCTAGGCCTATAGGAGTGTATAGCAGTCATTACTGGGGTTGTTTTGCATGGATGACCAGTACCGATCCTTCGAACAGCTGTACATGTTGTTCTGCCCTCGCACGGGATACGATGCTACAG
>JAFIDM010004371.1:19505-43494 GCA_023159025.1 Thereuonema tuberculata
TTTCGAAACATTTCATGGGTTAATGATTAATACAGGAAAAACAATTCACAGATTGTATTCAATTCGATGATAAAAAAGAACCGAAATAAATTAACGAAATATAAAGGAATTTATAAAAAAATAAAAAAAAAATAAAAATTAAAGATATATTTATTATTAATTCTATACTCTCCCGTTTCTTATCCACAATTAACTATGTTTTCTTCTTATCACTTTTGAGAATATTTTTGAGATTTTTATTAGATTATTATTAACAAATAAATCTCAAAATTAATATTAAAATATAAATCTCTATATTATTAGATAAAATACTTTCAACCAAAAAAAAAAATAGAAAAAATAGAAATTTCTTTTTTTTAAATGAAATGATAAAAAGGTCCGAAAATGAAATGATGCTTTGATTTTTTTAATTGACCTAAAAATATTCTGAATATTACCAAAAAATACAACGAAGTAAATAAGGAAGATGTAACCTTTGCCCAATAAAATAATTGTAATAAATAAGTTTATGTAGGCTTACAACTATCATTTTATTGGTGATCTAATGAAAGGAAACCACTGATGATCTACTGTAACAATCAAAGAACAGTTTCAAGATATTTTAATAGACTCTACATGTTTGTATAAATGATGTTGAGCCTCGCCCTGAAGTGATTGCGTCATGACCTGCCGTCGTGATGTCAACCGCAGTGAAACCGAAACTATTAAACTAATGACGCTTAAACAATTGAATATAGAAAATAAAATATATTCTCTTCACTCATTTGTCGAGTGGCAAAGAGAGCTATTTATAAATCATTGTGTTCAAACTAATAGATTAAGTAAATAAGAAACCAAATAATTCCTTTAATCGACCAAAAAATTTGAAAGAAAACAAATTAATGTATATTTTGATACAAAATACTCAATGATTTTTTTTTATTTTTTTTTAATTTCTGAAAAATAAATAAATAAATAAATAAATAAATAAATAAATAAATAAATAAAAAAAATAATGATCTTAAGATTTATTAATATATGTACGTGTTATCAATTATTGCATTTTTTTTTTTACATGGAAACATTTATTAAATAATATTCATGATAATTTTTATTGTACAAGAAACTTCTCCCACCAAATCATTGTATCCAATTCGATACAAACACTAAAAACACTAAAATAAGGTAAACAATATTATATTGATATTTATGGTTTTAAAACAATTATCGTAGAAAATTATTATGTAAAAATAGGTAGTTACATTAAAGAAATAAAATGGATAATGTTTTTTATTTCATGTAAAGTTAGTAGCTTTGAGCGAATTAGTGATTAAGAAATAGAAAAACGAAAAATTATGATAATTCTTCAAACCGATGAAAATGGAAAATAAATTTCATTAGAATTTAAATGGCTTAAACTATTTCTTTACCTCGACCCATTCTGTTGAACCAACAAGTCCGAATTCTTCAGCTCCCCAACTACAGAACACAACTGTCCTTCTTGGACGCCAACCTAATAAAATAGTATTTTTTAATTTTTAAGCTAAAGGGCCAAATTATTTTTAATTCTAAAATTGATACAATTTTTTTTTTTTTTTCAAATATGATATAAATTTAATAATGACTTTGGACACTAGATGGCGACTGTGTGTGTAAGCATTACTTCGTTGTAGGAAGATTAATTTTATGTTTACCGGTTTCGTTTAGTAAAATTTCTTGATTAAAATTACGATAAATCAATCAATTTAATTAATTTAAGATATGAGCTATCTAAATCCATGTATTACCCTCTCGATGGAGTTCTCCGAAGACTCGGCTGAGTTCTAAAAGGACTGCGGTGCCACTGGATGGGTCTAAAGCACCAAAACCCCAAGCATCTCGGTGGTTGCCCAAAAGAATATAACGATCTGAAAGAAAAATTGTAATCAAAGCTATTTTTAATTATGTTTAAATGATAATATAGTACAGTAATGTAGTATTGAATGAAATTAATAAAATTTCTTAACCGTAATCATATGTTGCTGTTTTTTTTTAATAAATTAGTTACTTACCAAATATTATGATAGTGTTGTGGACATTATTTCATTTTTGTAATTTTTTTTTAATTGACAATTATTATTTTTTTTCAATATTTATAAATAAATTAACTAAATAACTATTTTTTTTTAAAGTTTTACTAATATCACTCAATTTCTGTCATGGTTTTGTTTATAAAAAAATAAATGCAGAATATTTCAAGAACAATAATCGGTGTTTAATGACAGGAAAAAAACAAAACAAAAAAAAAAACAGATCTGAGATTCGTTCTTTTAGGTGATGATCTCAGGACCCTCTCAAGTTCCGCACAACCTTGATTGAACTTCTGCGGTTTCTGCGTAATTTAGAATGTGATCGTATGTAAATTACACGGAATACAAAACTTAGGAACCAACACTATCTTTGAAGGTTACACTCCCCCAAAATCATATGAAACAACCTGTGGTGAATTGCATAACTATGGACATTCAGTAGACGCTCAATTTTCGAATCATTACGACAGAGATCACGTGGTAGCACGAAAACTGATAAAAGCAGTAGGTCTGTGCAAGTTAACGAACACTAAGTACGAGTGTTACAGACGTTCGATTGGTTTCATACGATGCTACAGACAACGACATGGCCAGTGGACGACATCTAGATGACTTCACCCAGGGTCGCAATATTGGGAAGCTCGAGGAAGGGCGAAGTGTGAAGAGTGTGGCCGAAGAGTTCGGCATTGCCCGTAGCATCGTATCCCGTGCGAGGGCAGAACAACATGTACAGCTGTTCGAAGGATCGGTACTGGTAACCCCAGTAAAACAACCCCAGTAACGACTGCTATACACTCCTACAGGCCAAGAGAGATCCACATCAGACAGCGGGAATCATTTAAAAATAGCTGCACAGGAGTACAAGACGCAAGATACCGCAGTGTATTGGTGGTCAGACGAAAAGTATCCAAAGGGATTTGTTTGCCCGACGTCCAGTATTCTCTGCCCCGTTAACGCCTGCCCATCACAGACACCGTTTACGATGGTGCACAAGATTTGTATCGCAACGCAATGGGGTAACTCTTTACTGATGAGAGTAGATTCAGTCTTAGCAGCGATTCTGTTAAAGCTATTCTGGCAAGAGGTTCGCACACGGTATCACTCTGCAAACATACATCATGTAAAGGGATCGATATGACGGTCGATGTGCTCTCATCTCGGGAGGCATTATGCTGAATGGACGTACAGAGCATGAGATACTGCAAAGAGGTACTGTAACTTGTGCGCACTACTGTACTGAGATACTCCTTCCACATATAGGTATGTTGTGAGGTGCCGTTCACTCTTAGTTCTATTTACGGACGATAACATCGTTCTGTTGGAAAGTGATGACATAGTTGAAGGGACTGGCCCGCATGTTCATTATAATGGCAAATCTAAACAATCAAACCAATTGTGCTGACAATTTCGAATATCTATATGAAAAACGTTAATTTAATTGGTGCTTTATTTCAGTTATTGAGACTGGAAACGAACGAGAACAGGAGTAAAAGCAGCAGAAGTCATTAAAAAAAAAATATAGTAATTGAAAAAAAAAAAAAAAAACACACAAATGATCACATGTTAAAATATTTTAAAAAATACTTAAAAAATGTAGTATTCGGGTTCCTATGCGGGCGACACATTAAATTAACGTGTTAAATATTAAATTAATTTTAACACATGTTAAAACTCGAAAAGAGTTTATATTATAGTACTATATTTTTTTAATATTATTAAACTGCTTGTAAAATATCTCACGACACTTCTTCGCTGAAATTATTTACTGTGATTTCCACATCACGAGTCTACATTAGAATCTATTAAGATTAGCTCAACACAAGTTTATGAGGAGTGAATTTCTGTTATTTTATCACTTCAGTGTGTGTGGACGTTTCATTTCGCTATTTTCAGCTTAAATCTTTTAATAATCATAGAGGCATGACTACAGAGCCATTATTCTAAGGACGACAGAACAAGAACAATGGATTCATCGCTCACGGATGGGAAATTATTCATGAGAATGAATGAGTGAATTTAGAAACATGCAAAAAATAGTTTGATCGACGTTTAATCAAAATTATAAATACAAACAATCACACGATTTGGAATCTTCATAAATAAATAATTAATTAATCTCAATGATAGGGTTAATTAACCTTGCTTATATAATTAGTGATTGTGAATTAACTAACAATGGGTTTCGTAAATTTTCAGTTTTAATTAAATTTTACCAGTCTTTCATTTTTTTTTTATTCTAACTGAGATTTAAAGTTAGACCTGCTTTTTCAAAACAAAATTTTTAAAGAAATAAACAAACAAAAGAACAATAGTAACAACAAAATCTGTCAATTAAAATGAAATTTCTCTTACTTGTTAGCTGCTACTTCTTAATAATCTTAATTATAAATAGTTAAAAACTTAACATTACTGAACAGTAAGTATTAGAATTCAATGCTTTGTTGAGAAAAGTTCATTGTTTTTCATAATAATATAAGAATAAAGAGGCATACGAATGATTAGTTCTCTCGCAAATTGTTTACGTTACGTCAGTGGATGCGATCCGATGCCCAAAGATCTCCGAAGTCGTTCGTAATTTCTGCCCATATTGGCCTGTGTTAAAAACACCCAACTTCTCCGTCCAATTTTACCTTTATTTCTTAAATATCATCAATAAATAAATTATATGCTTTTATTCTATAAATCACCTGATTTCTTTCTTTTCAATAAAGCAATCTATATTACTAAAATCTTTTATTTCTCTGTCCGGCGCAATTTCCTGTGAGAATGGAAAACATAAGTACTTTTTACAATGAAACGATGGGAATCGAACCTGCAACCTTCTGATCCGAAGTCAGACGTCTTATACATTAGGCCACCGGGACTGCAACTCATTTTATTTTGTTTTTTTGACTTATGTGTCCTTCCCATTCGCCCCATTAAATAATGAATGTATTCAACCTGTTTTTTGAATCTCAAGATTGTTTATTTATTTCCGATCCGTCTATTTATTTGTAAATTCGAAAATGAAAATTAAAACTATAATTGCCGAAACGTTGCAATATTTTAAATATAATATTCTTACTTAACCAAATCTATGTGATACAGAAAAATAAGCGCATGTATACGGGAGATGGCCTAGTAGTTTATCAAAATAAATGACTTATTTTTAGGTAGATGATATTTGTCATAAAAAGTTCGGGTTCGATTTAGTTTAGAGAAGGTAATTTCATTATTTCTGCGGTTTATTTGATATTTACGAGTTATTATATGTATATTAAATGTTTACAGTATAAAAAAAATTCTGTGATGTGATTGAAAACACGAATATTTTTTACAAGTTATAACTTGGATTGTAATAAAAGCTTTTTTTATTTAATTAACAACATCTCAGTTTGTGATGCACCAGTTTTGAATTCAGAAAGAAAAAACATAGAACTTAAGACTTCAATAAGGTTTTAACGTATAAACCTATGGAAGTTGGCAAACATTGAATATTTCAGAATTTTTTTTAAAAAAGACTTCAGATTTGTAATAATAAAATATGATTTCAAAAAATATTATTATTTAGATTTTATTGTCTTTAATAAATTATTGTTTACATCTAATTTGTATTATAAAGCAGGATCATATCTAAAAATAAATTGTTTATTTTGATAAACTCTTGGTTTGTTGAAAAGAAAAAAAATCTTTAAAATAGATAGCATATTTATAGAATACAAGCATATAATTTATTTATTCATGATATTTAAGAAATAAAGGTAAGAAATTGGACTGAGAGGTTAGTGTCTTTAATGTTTTTAACATAAGTTTCTCAAGATAGAAATGACGGGTGGATATATATATATATATACGAGAGTCGATCAGAAAAAAAAAAAAAAGTTTACAACTGCTAGAAATTATAGTCCCTACGCTGAATAAAGATCCTCCCAGAATGCAACGTAGCTTATAGATTGAAAGAGAGGTCGCTTCTCTTCTCTTTCAATGTTAGCGGTCGGCCAGGAAAGCTCAATCTATAAGCTACGTTGCATTCTGGGAGGATCTTTGTTCAGCGTAGGGACTGTAATTTAGGGGTTTGCCATAATGTCGGCGGTTGCTGAAATATCCGCTAGAGGGCTATAATGCTCTATGCCGCGTGATCTTTCTCGTGTGTGTCATTTCAAAATGGCGATATGTTTGGATACCTGGTCTCCTACTGAAACCATAACGGAATCTTTAACAATATTAGGAAGAAACTTCCTGATCTTCCTAACGACGGTGTATTCCTCCTTCACGACAATGCCGGAGCCTACGTTGCTCGGAATTTGCTACACGGTTTCCACTGAACATTTGATTTTGGGACATCCTCCATACAGTCCGGATTTGGTTCCCAGTGATGTTCATCTGTTCCCTGCTTTACAAGAGCACGTGTCAGGTCGACGCTTCACATACAATGCAATCCAACGTGATGCAAAAAAGTAGCTGCAACAGCAGAACCCTGACTTTTATGCTGCTGGAATGGAAAAAATGATCAAAAGTTGTGACAAATGCCTCAATCGTCAAGGTGACTTTGTAGAGAAATAGTATATCTGTGATACTTTAAGGGCATCATCTCATTTTCTTCCATTAAATGTTTGCTTTTCATACACAAGCTTTGTAAACTTTTTTTTTTTTTTTTTTAGAAAAACCAAAACATTAGATGTAAAGTAATTTTTCACGAATGTATGATAAAAGTATTTATTACCTGGTTCTATTTCTCCTTCAATGGTTCCAATGACATTAAATGATTCTACCATCCGGTATTGGTTGTTGACTGTCAGCCGAACCTTTCTTAAATGAAACAAAGTTGGAATATCTCAAGAGTTTCTTCATAATTGAGAGTTTTCCCCCAATGTAACTGGAAGTGACCTTTTTACCATTCAGCTAACGTAATAGAAAGAAAGTGATGGAGAAATATCACTATTCAGTTACACTGTGGGATGAATCGATTCATACAAAAGAATCCTATTTGAAGAATAATATTGCTCATTTTACTCACACGTCTTGGAAGGGTTCAGCAAATCCTGGTCCTACCCTGTAAGTGAGGTTCAAATCGCCTCTCCAATGTTCAGGAGCCTCGTCCCCACCAAGCCACCTACAAAAATATCAAATATCAAAACAACTAAGCTTTATATAAAAAGTAAGAGGTTTACATGAAGAATTTTTTAGCGATTTATATAAAATTATAAAAACACGTTTATTTTTCTGGGAATAATTATTTTTTCGCATCTCTTCACCCAGCATTAAATATATAACAAAGAGTAAGGAAAAGATATAGCAGAAACTTCGGATTTATAATTGTCAAGCGTTTATTGGGATTTTTATTGCTACAGAAATAATTTTTTAGCGAAATAGACTGATTTATTTCTAGTTCCAAATTTTATTAAATTTCTTTTATTTAACGAATTTAAGGTTTCCTAACATTTTCTTTTCTTTCATTTTTTTTTTAATTTATGCTAATTTTTACAAACACTAGTTTACAAACATACGAACATTCTGATCCAATTTGTCTATTAAATATCATGATCATTGTCTTCTCTATAGCGTCTTAATGTATTAGTTCAAGATGCTACCACCAGAGGTCATGTAACAGTTGAACTATTGAGCGCAATTTTTTTTATAAATAGGAAAAAAGTTGTTCATTGAACAGCACAATGTCAAAATTAAGATTCATTGTAAAGGAAGATTACGAAGATATGAAAAATTACCGTCATTTGTTGGGAAACTTAAGTGAATAGAAAATGTTAAGCTTCGCTGCTAAACAGATGAGCTTCTCTGCAAGGCAGAGTTCACCATAACATTTCAATCTACAGTATTTCTTACATTAGCTAGAAGTGTGGAGGATATAACATTAAGACACCGTCATAAACCCGTTCCTTTATCTCAGGAATCATCTTGTAAACAAATGAACCATACGCAACCATTCCAAAATTTGTAAATGATGCTAAATAACCAGGTAACACTTCTCAAAAATAGTTTAATCTGCGGATGAAAAGAAATAAAGATATATCATAGACAATCATTTATCCAGGGATGAATCGATCTGACAACCTCTTCCCGTTCGCAACTGCCAAAAAACAGTACATAAACTTTGCAAACAATGGAAAAAAATATTACAGATTATTTTCTCCTGATGTATTTAAGACAAAGATTCAAATGCTCTATTTCATTCTATTCTGTTTGAATGGCCATGGTTCACCCCCATTAGTAGAACGGTCATAAAGGCCTATTGTACAAGACACAGAATTAACAAATTGCCATTGTTAGCCGGAGAAGAAAATAAAAAAAATATCCATGACGGAATTCCAACATAGATTCAGGAATATCAGTCCATTCCTAGACCGCCTAGATGCCAGGATGTATCTGAACAGCTTCAAACTAAAACAGCTTTTTAGAAAACAATTGTATTTTATAGTTTGTTTTTTTAATTAACTGAGAGTATACCCCTCCCCTCTTTCCTTCCGGATAATCTATCTTTACTGTAGCAGCTTCTATTAAATGAATTTAGATTAACATTTCTCAACGTAAATAATTGTAGGAGTGGGCCCGGTAGCCGAGTGGGTAAGGGCGCTTGGCTGTGGGTTGGAGGTGGCGGGTTCGGTTCCCGGCCTCGGCGGAAGGCGGGAATTTTTCCACGTTTCTTTCTCCTCCAAACGGGTCCTAGGGTCTACCCAGCCCTCTGTAGAATGGGTACCGGGTTTCTTTCCCGGGAAGTTAAGGCGGACGGGCGTCGGACTGACCACCCGACCTCAATCTAGTCCCGTTGGTCTCGAAACGCTGGGAGCCTTACCTCCCGCGCTCCAGTGAGCCTACATGGCCTGTTTGTGGGATTGCTTAACTTTTGCTTAATTTAAATAATTGTAGGACAGAAAACAACTAAAGATTGCATGGTTCAGTTGTGTTTATGGGTATAGGGGGGGCCGCCGCTGATCTGTAGGGCTCCTTTTTTTTTTACAAAAAGTTAAAAAAAAGTAAAGTGAGTGACGACCCTGTATCCACAAACAAATAAAGTTTTTTTGTCGCCTTTCTTGTCCTGCTTCTTAATAAAAAAATTACCAAAAAAAATCATTGAGAAACAGAACAAGAAAGTTTGGAATAGTAAAACACTAGGTCTCAACCTTTAAATGTGTTGATTATATATTTTCAAGTGCTTCATTTAATTGCGCATGAAAAATTCATTGAGGCTAGCGGAGGCTGGAACATTTATTTTCGATATTTTATTTTTAATGTGTATTTTTTTTGTTTTTCGTTTAATTTTTGAAGGTACCATATTCCTTTCGACTAAAATTCTATTCACCTCCGTATTGAGACCTTTGTTGTTTTACTGGTGACTATTCCCAGCTGATGATCACTAATGGGCGTGAAATAGCTATTCTGAGATGTCACTTAGTAAAACTCTGGGTCTCACCTTATTAAGTCTGGAATAAGTATGAGTAGTTTATTTTGTGTTCGGAATGGGGAGTTGATATTTTACACTTAATTTGGTGCCTTTTGGTATTATGGCGCCTATGTGCAGTGTAGAACTTGTATTATGTAAACATTTCTGTAATTTCTTAAATTAGAGAAACAAAGATTTTTCTCTAATTCGCCTGTGGGTCTTCAACACACTTTTCTGAATGATTGCTGGTTTCATTGGACTTGACTTTCTTGAAACCGGGTTATCCTCATGGTCTTCTACCTTTCATTCTTGTCATCAGTGACGTCATAAATATTCGTCACTAAGAATTTTTGAAGACATTCTTTCAAATCAATGCAAAAATCTTATCCTATTCCTTTCATCGTTGTCTACTATCATGCAAACGGCTAACATACTTTTTACTGAATCTTATCGGGATTTTAACCACGTGAAAGTTTGTGAAGCGCACAATAACATTGGTTGAAATGTTTTATACAATGTCACTTCCCTGTTCTTAATTGTTTCTTTATGTGAAGTGACTTCATTCATATGATATTGACTGATTTATATTAAGATGCGATGAAATAAAACAGTGGAGACACATGATACACGGTTTTCGTTATTTTCGGGCGAGAAAGAAAGCTACAAGAAAAGGCTCGCATTATGAATAGAAGAAGTGTAGAGGGAATGGAAGAGAGATAGCGATGGTAAAGAAAAGTGTGCGATAGATAATAGCAGTATATTAAGGAAGTTAAAACTCAGCAGATAGGTTTCAGCTATAAATCTCATCTTATCTATTCAGGAAGTAATAATATAGAGACATTGCAGGAAAGGAACGGCAGTAAATCCTTAAAATAAACTAAGAACTAAGTTTCTGGAATAAGGATGTTGCGTCAAGAAGAAATTAACGCTTGATAGGGAAATCAGCTATGAAATTTATCTATTTTACGCTCCAATTAGAAACTATTTCTCAGTTGGAAGAATTTCTTGTGAACTGAAGCTTTGGGGATATGTGAAGAATTATGAAAAGAAATCGCGTTAGTCGTTGTTTTAGAACATTTACCAAAAAAATCAAAAAAAAAAAAATCACACTAGTACTAAAATTCAAACATTTCTACTTAAAGTACAAATTACTCAATCACAAATTAATACTACCAAAGTGAATTATTAACATAGGATTAAGTGGAAATCCACTATTTTAAAAATAGAGTGAAGAATAATAGTAAAAAAACTGTGAATTAGGAATAATTCTAATAATCAGAAATTGAGGAATATTAATAAATGAGGCCCTACTAGAACTATTAAGTCCTTGAAAGGTTTTTAGATTGAGAAGCAATGTAATAAAAAACAATGGCGAGTGACGATCTTTCGGTGATCTCTATATAACTTACGTTGCTTTGTAGTTCCATGTCTTCATAAGAAGCAATGCAATACATATGTTTATCTGTAGTAATGATTCTATTACAAATTTAGTTCAAGCAAAAAAGGCCAATTTGATAACGAACCCTATTATTAATTAAAAAAAAATAATTATTGAAAACGTAACTAAATTGTTTTTATTACTGAAGTACGTGAATCAAACTTTAATTATTGCATTCATTAATGAAATACAAAAGATAATTGATAATTAATTAGTAAAAATGATCCAATAGTTCGGATTATGCAAATAAAAAGATCATAAGGTCTGCTTCAAGATGAGTGAATTCGCAAACTTTGGATTAACAATGGATTAACAGCATGTAAATGGTTCATATGCGCTTTTAGTAAGAAAGTGAATGTTAACTTTTATAATTCTTATATTTAACAATTAACTTTTGAATTTTTAACTTGAATTTTAACGTGAGTTGAAATATAATGCAGAATAACTGGAAGGACACATAAATGAAGATGTATACAATTAAAAATATACAAACACTACTACCTGAGGATGCGGACGAACATCGCCAGAGAAACAAGTAGTGATTATATATTTTTGGATTTCTATATTTCGTATTTAATTGTTACTTTACAGTGAAATATTATACTATAGCGGGATTGATGTCTCTTTTTTTTTTTATGAAAGCAGCTACCAGTATGTTATGTTATGTAGTGAATGTGGGTGGCAGAGAAGCCAAGCACTGCGATCGCAGGTCTATTGTACCATCCCACGGAAATATGGATAGATGGAGAGAAAGACTGAGAAAGTATGGTGGGAGAAGTGCAGGGGAAACCTACCCAGTGAGGTTCGTCCACCATCACGAAACCCACATGAGAACCGAACCCCATGAACGGCCAAAAGCACTACCTTACTGTTCTGCTAAATTTATCCCAGGCACCTTTCTTTACAGTAGATTTATGTTTCGATACTTTTGATAGGTATGGTGTGTGATGTACATAATTATTTGTTCCATGAGTCGTTGTTGCTTGTAACCTAACAGTTTAATGAAGAACTGGTGAATGTTCTTACCCCAAAAGAATGCCGGCGTCTTTGTAACTGATCGGCTGACTAGGAATTTTTGGCAATTGGGCTTGTGAAATGGGAAGTCGAAATGCTCCTTCTGTAAAATAAAAAAAAAAAAAATAATTATTAAAAAAAAAATAATAATTATTAAAAAAAAAAAAAAATTGCCGTGCTGCCGTTGTGGCCGCTGCGCCAGTACCCGGGTTCGAATCCCGGTGGTGGCATGGCTGTTTCTTTCTTCTTCTGTGTTTCGTCCGTTTCCCACCTGGGACTTACTATCTCAGGGTTATCCTGGACGGAGTATAATTCTCGTCCCCCCTTTCTTGAATTTCACTAGCCTCACAATGACGTTGTCAGGTTGAGCTAGTTACGTGGTCCCTAGTTGGCCAAATTCGATAAAAGGAAGGAAAAAAAAAAAATTCATGACAAAACCCTTTATTTCAAATTGTCTATTAAGATACGGTTACCTGTAGATCAATGATTCCCAACATCGGGTCGCGAGAAGATAGTACTTAAAATGTTTCATCCAAAACAAAAGAAAAAAAAAAGAAGGATTTTAGGAAGTTCTTCGCTTCGTTTGTAACTCCCCTCTCCCCTCAACCGGAAAAGTACACGACTTTTTTTTTTGGTTGCACATCTGTGATCATCATTATCCCCTCCCATTTCAAAATGCAGATGTGCCTACGACTGCGGGATCACGTACCGTTGCTGATTTAGGGTCGCGCTCAAGAAATTTGGGAACCACTGTTCTAAATATTTACATGAGATAACAAATCGCGAGATTCCATTTCGTATGAAATGGACATCAGATTGATAACCTTTATTAGCATTGTTATCGTCTATTTTTTTTTAATATCTTTTCGTAGTAGTTATCAATACATATAAAAACACAAAAATATTCCTCATTAAGATACTTTAAAACTGATAAGGAATTTAAAGACTTTTTTGAATTTATAACTCAAACAAGTTCTTATATTGGCATTTGTAAATCTATAAATCATTTACTTAAATGGCGAGATTAATGACATTGCAAATCACATCTATATTGTTCCCATTTAACTAAACTTTCTTAACCTCATAATTATACAACATATATTTTGTCGTGCAATAGTGACCATATTCAAAATTACATTTTGCAGAGCCTTATTGGAATGCAAATTGCTTGAAATACATTTCAACTTAATCGACGAAATTCTTCACTGTTAACAAAGAGGAAATAGTTAATCAACAATATTTTTTCTTACTGACTTTAACTTTATTTATCACTTTTTTATTATTTTTTAAAAGGAACATTTGGAATTCTTTTGAAAATAACACCAAATTTCTTATAATTTATTGATGAAAATTGTAAGACAACGTTATCTAATAGCAATTTTATTAAATATCTTCTTTTATTAACTTCCTTTCAATCTCCGTTTCTTTCTTTGAGTTTCTTACCAATCGCTGGGTAGCCAGGAGTGAGCGGATCGCCTGTTTCTGCCAACGCCGACGAGCGAAGGATCCCCGTGGGAGGAAGCCATATGGAATGAGGATACACGGATTTAGGATCCATCCCTAGAGGAGCTACGTCCTGAGGATCAGGAAATGTCAGGACCCCAATGGCCCCACGCTCGTAAGCGTCCTTAATCTGAAATCAAAAGATTTAAACAATTAAATGATGTACAATGGACTCGGAAGACTTCAAGTTTTTTTTATTCGATGATAAGAAATACATAGTTTCATTTCTTTTTTACTTTCCTATTACATACATATCCTTGCTTTCTTCTGTCCAAAATCCTATAAGCTACTTAATTGTCAATTCATCGATAGTCTATTCATGAGTCTTTTATTTCACAAAAAAGTTGCAAACTCGTGGATTGACAGAAGTAAATGTTTCGTTTACATTTTATAATGAACATGAATATCAACTTATTTTTCTTTTCTATAATTATGTAGTGATGTCCGATAGTCCGATGCTTTAGGCACTGGTTTGTGGACTAAAGGAGCCGGGTTCAGTTCCCAGGGTGGTCGGGGATTTTTCCACAGTTATTTATCCTCAAGACAGATCTAGGGTTCACTCATCCCTCTGTCAAATGATTCGTGTTGATCAAGAATCGTTGGGAGCCTACATCTCCACCGCACCCTGAGGCGAACATGGCGTGTTGTGGTATAGATTAACCTTTTTTAATTATGTAATGAAATTTTTCAACAATAATAAGATATGACACTATAGGAAAAAGAAGGATAGATGACGTCATTTAGCAACGCGTTTGTAAAGAAGAAAGTAATGTCAAACTTACATTGTATCGATTACAGGTCTTCTTATGTTGGAATCATAATATGAAGAATTGAGCTAAGAGATAGAGCTTCTCTGTTTAAAGAATCTCTTCCAACATATTCTCACCTTTTCTTGTCTTCTGATCAAAATTATTGGTGCATTTTTTTTAACTTTATTGAAATTGAAATAAAGATTTCGAGATTTTTCGAACGAAAAATGATTAAAAAAAAGCGAGTTTCTTCAATTCTTTTTTTGAAACAAAGAAGAGTTACATCTTCTGAAGTGCTTTAAAGAAAAATTCGCGATCTGTTCTACAGAACAATCTGTTTTTGCTTTTTTTTCCCAACTAACAACAGATTACAACTAATTCTCAAACAATGGATCGAGCTTAAATACGCAATCTATCGGTTGTTGACCATCGTAACAATGGATAACATGTTTATATTCGTATCTTTCATATTTTGAAACGCATTCCGAATGACAAACAGTCAAACTTCCTATAACACATTAGATAAACGCATTCCAAATTTTTCTAATGAAAATTTTATCCGCCAGGCACTGTATATTCTATGTA
Source organism: Thereuonema tuberculata (assembly GCA_023159025.1). Classification (NCBI taxonomy): domain Eukaryota; kingdom Metazoa; phylum Arthropoda; class Chilopoda; order Scutigeromorpha; family Scutigeridae; genus Thereuonema; species Thereuonema tuberculata. Next base: position 34,218 of record JAFIDM010004371.1, read on the forward strand.
GACTCATTTTATCTTAAAAAAAATATCCTATTTTAACCAATGTTTTTAAAACTCAAAGCGTTCATTTACTCTTTTGTTTTCCTTCTACTTTTGTGAAGGAATTATTTCATCCAAATTGAGTTGAAAAAATTAACATTGCAATTAATCACTTAAATTACATTTTTCTGTATGTGAACAATTACGCCCGCAAACTTTAATCCCAATTAAGATACTATGGGGATTTATTACAAGAAAGATATTAAAAGAAAAGAAATATACAGTGGAACCTCGCTGTTCGTACACAATCCGTTCCAGGAGGCAGTTCGAATGGCGATTTGCACGAATGGCGAATCATTTTTTCACATAAGATATAATGTAAATTGGATTAATCCGTTCCAGACCCACAGACGATTGCTTATATAAACCTTTGTAATAATATGTTAAGCCTAAAATACATAAAAACTATGAAAACAATAAATATATAGGCCGCTCTTATTATGTCTTTCTTTTTCAGTATAGACGATATGGTTGATTTCGCCATGCCATATTGAGTTGCCAGGTCAGAGACAAGAGTTCCACTTTCAAACTTAGCAACGATTTCTTTTTTTCAATTCAATTGTCGTTCTCACTGCTTTCCTTTTAGGCTTGGTTGAATCAGTAATGGTTGCACCCATGGCTGCACTATTTTTAATAAAAATAATAAAAAATAACAATAAAATATCACAAAGTTTCACGAAGCTTGCGTGGATGATGCGTAGCGTACGGAAGCTAGCACGATACTGAACGGAAGCGACCGCGTGGCGCGACCAGTACCGAGGTCACGCTGTCCGAATCGCGAGCAAGCGTACGAATGGCGAGTTCAATTTTACTTGAAAAAGTTGTACGAATAACGAGTTGTACGAATAGAGAGGCGGACGAATGGCGGGGTTCCACTGTATTTACAAATGCAACTTGCGTCTACGGGTGTTTTATCAAACTGCATTCGTAAATGGTTAAAAAGAGCAATTTTTGACTTTTAATATAAATAAATTTTAATATTAATAACCAAAATTTATTTTTTTTACTATTTACTTTATATAGTAAAGTAAATATATGTGGATCTATAAATTTTAATAGCCAAAATTTTATTCTGTAAAATCGTGAGATTGTTGAAATACCTTGGATCCTGTTGTATCACAGCCTTCTTTGAATAAAACAATTCTTCCGTTCAAAGTAATGTTCATTTCATCTAAACCTTCCCAGTCAGCTTCGTGGCCACAATTTAAGAATACCAAATCACCCTAGGGGAAAAAAAAAGGAAGAAATATCAATTGTTTTCTTTATTTACTTTACTAGACAAGTTTAAAAGTACCTCACTTAGCTAAGAAAGTTAAAACAAATCCATAAGAAAAATAAGACAAAATAATTCACAAGCCATTTAGTTTTGAAAGAACATTCGAAAGGGAAAATCTGAAATTTCTATTGAAGTTGCTTCGGATGATTCATAATGTTTTTCATTATATGTTTGGTTTTTCCAAATTGAGGAAAAACCAAACAAAACATATATTATGATCACATACAGTCGCTCTCATGTTCGTACTAATGGACCACTTAAGGTTTACGCCCCTTCCGACGTCACGTATGACGTGTAAGCACATGCTGAGAGATCTTGTGGGATAAACAAACAGAAAGCCCATAGGGCGAGTATATAACTTAGTATGAATTACTCAATAAATCGTCGATTTTTGATATATCAAGACGGAATGGTTCAGTACTGTGCACTTCTTTATTGTAATAATTTTGTAAAAACGCTTGGAATATCCTTCTTTAAAATAATATTTTCTTTAAATGGGTTAAAACGAAGCACATGGCTTTGTTTATCCCACAAGCTAAGCAGTAGCCTGGTGGGATATTTTGGAACTACGAGGCCCCGCCTATCCTCAAGTGGTCAATTGTCTTTATTATATGAAATAAAAATAGCTCTTTATTTATGATTGATGCTTCTTTGCCAGGAAATTGTCGCAGTTGCTTAGAGGGGAGAAGTCAAAGGTTACAGGTCAAAGTAATATGTTTGACACGAGTATTTATCAAAATCTTTCCTTTGGACTATCATTTGCCAACGAAAGCCTTTACATTCATTTAATTTTAAGGAGTGTAAAGGTTATTTCGATTTGCTAATTTATTAGCGAGATAGAAGATGGATTCATTACAACACGTGGGCGGATGCTTCGAAAATAACGAAGGAGAAAATTAGTTTGAGTAAAGAAATCACTGTGTAGAGAAAAGAGGAAGTTATTGCAAATAAGAACTGTATTCTCTGAAAATTAGGATTAGATCTCCCTTTATCCAGTTCGATAAATCATCAAAACTAAACACGCAAAGAAGATCTATCATTTGAAGATATTGTATTTAAATTTATTTACATATATTTTTTTAATTGTCTTTTTTCTTTCTAAAAACTGATGTAAATACTGTAGTTGCTGATTGACGTTTATTTAGTTATTATTTTATTTTGGTTTAATAAGGAATATAACATGAATAGTGAGTAATCAAAATAAATTTACTTTTTACAAATCAACTCACAATCTAGAATAAATAATTTGACTTAATCATAAGCTGAAATAATACGGTGTGTATTCCATTAAAAATTTCTTGTTCAGGCTACGTCTTCATTGAAATTTGCGCTCTCTGGTGGCAGCGTTTGTAATTACTGATAGCGAAGAGATGAAGTCTATAAAGATCAATCAGTGAGACCAATTGCTTAATAGAACAGCTGAGAGCAACCGTTTCACGATTATAGGAGATTATCAGCAAGGAGCTATCACTTGTAATTACAGCAAAGTCTCAAAATAGAGATGAGGAACAATCGTAAGAACTTGGAACTTCCAAGAACTAAAGAAAACAATCTTCTGCTATTGTGTTAAGAAATTCATGTGCCAGCTATTAATGCCGGCCATGCATTTTTTTTTTTGACGTCCTTAACTTAATATATTTTTTAATAACACATTTTCTTTTTCTATTGCTCAATTGCAGCGCCCCCATTACAGAGCGTTGACAAGAGAACTATATTGAGATTATCTCTTTAATCATCAACAGATGACGTGACTCCATAGTACTATTGTAATTTAACAATAAATAATTGAATTGCATTAAATGAACACTGTCTGAAAAGCAAGACATCTTATTAAGGAGTTAAAAGTTTCAATATATTTTTTTAAAGTCAAACTGTCAACTTTTACTATAGATGTTTTTATAACTGTTCTAATGGCTATGAAAAGAGCCTCCATTTGTGGTTTACCGTTACTGTTCCGCTCGGTGAATAGGCGTGAAAAGCATGAACGAAATCCTTATGAGCGTCGTCGGGACGAAGGGGTTCTTCTTTATGTTCGGAAGTAAAGAGAATGGAGCCATCGTCCGCCACTAATTGCACCTAGTAAAAACAGAGAGAAAAAGAGAGAATATTTAACCAAATACGAAAACGTATCAGTGCAGAAATAATAAGTCAACACTTCTGGGGCTACTGATGATAAAAACAAACAAACAAACGACAAAATAAACTAACTAATACAAGTTTGAACCAGGGTTATTATGTCGGAATTTTTTTTTTTTTTTTACTCCGACTTCAACTGCGACTTCACCTGAAAAAAAATACATGAACTTCACCTCTCTTATTCCACGGTCTTTGTAATGCTATGGAGTGCAAAAACAAAAAACAAAACAAAAAAATCGACTACGACTCAAACTTCACAGCCCTTTTTTAAATATTGGTAAACTGAATCTAAAACGTAAATAATAAGCACTTTTTCGCAATAATAATTTTCACCCCAACAATGGCATTTTCAGCTCTTCCGAACAGTTTCAAATTCAGAGATATACGATATTTAATCTCCTCAATTGCAACAATATAATCATGGTACATTTCGACAATGCTATAGAAAAACAATGCATAGCAATAAAAGAAAAAAACTTCATATTTACTTAAAACCATAGAATACGGTAAAAATAAAAAAAACAAAAAACAAAAAAAAAAAAACCAACAAAACAAACAGACAAACAAACTCCTGGCAACTTCGTATTCAATTAAATTTAAATTACTGTAAATTAAATTTTACAACAGTAGAATTTACGTCTGACAACAGTTAGTAAGCTGACTTGAATATATAATATTCACTGATGGCCAAACTTGAAGCTCATCCTTCGAGTCTAGCATTGCAAAGATTTCAATTAATCATTTGCAATTTAAATTTAGAACGTAAAGAATATAAGAATAAAAATTAACTTATATTACTAAACGATTATAGCCGGACAGTGATATGAAATTTGAAAACCCAATTACAAAAAACAAATCACTGCCCAAAACATCAAAAATCAGATCACTGTTTCTATGGTGATAAACAAATTAACACCACGTCATCAGCGGTATCAGCGATATATATATATATATATATATATATATATATGTAATGAGGGGCTGAATCTTTATAAGCATCAATATGATGTATTAAAAAAAGAGATATAGTAATGGAGGGTTAGGTTTCAATTACAGTAATGACTTAAATGTTACTTGTGTATAAGTGGTTAATATTGTAAATAACTCTCTGATGTAAAACTTTAAAACTCTTCTTCCCACCATCCGTCATCAAATAAATTAATAAATAAATAAATAAATAAATAAATAAATAAATAAATAAATAAATAAATAAATAAAACCATGGTATATTTGAAAAGATCAGGCAATAAATATTAAACACTGAATTAATTTGTCTTCTAAATTTGGTCAGTTCTAAGATTCCAAAACGTTAACTTTCTAATAGTTGATAAATTCTTAACAAAAAGTCGTTGTATTTCATTGAAAAAATTTCTTTAATATGGAAACAAATTGATTCTAAGTTATTCACTTTGTAAGGCTTTACACATAACATGTTGTAATAAATATGAAAGTCTTTAATTATTATCACAGAGAATTCTCGTAGCTTCTTGTGAATTTTATTGATAAATGTTCTTTTCTTCTGTAATAATGGTTTATAATATTTATTACCTTTAATGTCTTCTCATGGAATAGCCTATCTGTAGAACACTTTGAGCCTTATCGGATTTCCTAAGTCGATAATTATAATTCATTCCGTAGAATGCATAAAATCAGATCGACAGACCTTTCACTAGGTTTTCATTTTTCATATAATTCCGGGTCCATTATTTCACGAAATTATCTTTAAACGAAACCCTTATCCATTCGTTGTCTTTACAAAACTGTTACCAATCGAAGATATAACAACTGCTGTGTTACTACATCACGCCTATTAACGTAGTCGCTACGTTCATTGTTATGCAGTAACTGATATTTTTGACTATTTGCCAAAATTCAATTCAATATTATTTTTGCTTATTTTAATTTCTTGAATATTCACCAAATATATTCAACATTAACATCCGTATTGAAACTTATTTCTTAATGTTTTTAATTATTCTTAGTATTGCTATGAGCGGAAAGTCCGTATATCCCTGTGAGTAAACTGGATTTGAAATGAATTGATGTGCCAATATTTTGTGCACGTTAAAATTTATTTCCTCCTAATTTATAGTTTTTTGGATTCTTCAATCCCTTACCTAAATTCATTTGTATCTGGCGGTTGCTGAGACAGTGAATGTAAGGTCGTGTTGCACACGGTTGTTTTCCTTTTTATATGTTTTTGGTTGAAGTACCACTTCTGTGTGCGGTTGTGGCATCTTTAACCTTCTCAAGGACCCTGAGCCAACTTCAAGGGTAAATCTGACTGAAGAAGCCTAATAAGGCTGAAACAGCCGTCCCAGATTCGAGATGATTGCTCAGGATGCGAGAACCTATATTTGGTGCATTTCTTTTTTGAGTTACTGATTAAACTTATTTTGTGCACGTCGAAATTTATTTCTTCTTTAGAATGAATTATGTTTAACTTAAATGAATATGCATTCAAATGATTTCGTACTCATTCTATAGTGATTATTATCACTGTAGTGATCTTTTAAAAATAAATGTTAAGTGTTTTTCCTAAATGAAAAATCTGTTGCAGTACTGAAATGAACTTTCAGAAAAGAGTTTATAAATTACATTATATCAAGTGCTGGCGACTTTATCTTACCATCTTTGAAACAAACTAAGTAACAATTACTCGAATGTTAACATTTCATTGCTAATTGGTAGTTCCAAATGTTGGCAGCTAGCACATCCATGTCAAGTCTCCAGATGCAAGTTCAATGGATTTCTGTGGGTTGGGCCTGCTAAAACATGCCCTGGTTTTCTCAATTTAGCAAGAAAACTCTTTGGAATATAAAAAGCGAAATGGCTGAATACAAGAACAGTCTTCGATCATCTGTGACTACATTAATCTGTGATCCCCTGCTTTGGGTGGATGGTAGCTCATCTAAGTCAAAGGCATTTACCGTGGAGACTGTAACCGTGCAGTCATAATTTGTGACTGAATGTCTCTCTGATAAATGGGATATTTCCCGCATCACCCACAAGAGTCCCATTTCGACAATACATCACCTAAAATGCATTCTGATCGCACAACTAACGCCGCCTTCTTTGCATTTATTCCTTTCTACCAAATCATTCTTGATAGAATCATTTGTTGCATTCCCCGAAGACAGTTTATGGATCTCCTGCCAAGATTATTGGAACGAAAGGAATTGCTAAGAAAATATTAAGAATTAAGGTCTCCTTTTCTTCTTCCACAGAACTTGTGAATTAATAGTTAAATGATGATGCATCCTGTAGCGAAATCAGTATTGAAATTATTTAATTCGTAAACATTATTGCAACATACAAATAAAAAAAATAATGTAATAAAATGGAAGAAATGATAATATTATTTAATGCTGGGCGAACACGATCCAATATGCGGCAATATTGGTGGACAATATTGGTCATTTTTATTGGTACCAACCGTTTCCAGCAATAAAAATGAACAATATTGCCCATTGCCGATTGTCGGAAAAAAAGGAACAATTTTAGTTGGCGAGAAATATTGCTGGTGAGCGAGCGAATCACATGAACGGATGAAATCACGTGACAATGGTGACGTAGAAGGAAGGAGGGACTTTGAAAATCGGAAAATCAGTCACTCACGCCGGCCATTTTGTTTGAGAAACAAGGCTTAAAATCAGCAAAATGGGTCGGCCCAAAACAGATAATTCAAACAACAACATTTTGTCAATTGATAATGAAAGAATCTTAATTGATTTCTACAGAGGGACGGCGTTTAATACTATAGCAATTCTGTACGGAAACACGCTCTCTCTAGCTCTCCCTAGTGAGCAACGCCGTAACCAGGCCAATACTCGTAAAGGAAAACCTGTGTGTTCGCGCACAATACCAACTGCCAATATCATTAATGACCAATATTGTCCACCAATATTGCCGCATATTGGTACATGTTCGCCCAGCATAATACAACAAAAATTCTCTGGAAAATTCAAAAACAAACACATCTTATTTTAAACTTTACCTTATTAGGTTTTTTCCTATTGGAGTAAGATAAGAGCACTTCGTAAGGCACTAGCTCAGAAGTGTCCAAACCATTTCGAAGCCAAGTATCACGGATATGAATGGCTAACTCCTTATCTCTAGCAGTTCCTGCCAAATGAGGATCTTTTGATAGAAACCTGTAATACAATTCATAGAAATAAACAATGTTTAGAATACTCTATTGCAAAAAATCAACTGAACATCATTAATTTAGTTCTTTTCCCAGGCTTAAATAAAAATTTTGCAAAAAAAAAACAAAAAACCAAACAATATACTGTAAATTTTTTATATCGATTAATACATTTAATGCTATTTCTATTATTCTCTTTTGTTTCTATTATGAAATATATCAACTTCATAGAGTTGAGCAAAAGCAATTTTGTTTCTTTTTCTTCTTAACCTGACGTTTTTCGCATTTCTTTAGTGGATCAATTCTTGTTTCAGTTTCAGGTTTGCTTAACATCGTAGCGTTTTACAATAAGTTTGCTTACGATATTTTAAATTGTGATAGGAGGGGTCTTAAAGAAGGAGTTACGCCTGTATCTATTGTTTGAGAATTTCTAATTTCACTGAGTTTTAGAAATAATGGACAATAATTGGTAAATGGAAATAAATTTAAATTACCATGGCAAGTTTTGTGATAAATGTAAATTAAGTAGCTTGTATGATTAGAACGTACTGTAATATTGGGAATTTACACGAGATTTTCATTGTAATATACAGTTCAACATCATTTCAACATTAGAGAGATTCTTTTATTTTGACTTATTTCGACCTGTGAATTTTTGAATAAAGATCTAACTTTAAGCCTAACAGATACAATTGACAACTATTCATTATCGTAGTTATTTAACGACTTTGTATTGCCCAGAAAGCATCTTTTTTTAAAAGTAACAACATTCCAAGTCCTTTTACGCAAATTAATCACTTAATTACTTAAGCTTAATCGCTTAATTAATAGCTTACCACTACTCTGATTTTAGTTAAAAAATTGACTTAACTACTTTTATTGGGCTTTATAAAGGGCAATGTTCTTTGAATTAATCAAAGAACATTGCCCTTTATAAAGCCCAATAAACGTAGTTAAGTCGATTTTTTAACTAAAATCAGAGTAGTGGTAGGTGTCTAACAAAATCCTACTGTTAAACATAATTTCGATTTTTTAATTTTTTTTTATTTCATGGTCATATTTAATTGTAGAACGCACATTCTCAATCAGATCAATATATATTTATTTCATTATATTTGATTTGCCACCGGGAATTCTGTCAATAAATAATGTAGAATGAATATCGATTATTTTTTAAAGATTTTTGGAGATACTTCATGTTGCCAATATAGCAATGCAAAAAATCTAACAATAATATCTTAAAATAATTGGTCTGTCATCTTCAACATCCTAGCGCGTGCATTGAAAGAGTTTTGTTAATAGTTTTGGAAAGGTAACAGATTTGTTTGGCAGCCGGCGGTGGTTGGCCAGGCGTAACGCTACTGGAAATTCTTCAGCTGGCATCCTTCGAGAACCTTCGAATTCTTCGAATGAAACAAATTGAAGCCAAATAAAGCTTACAGTAATTTTCTACTTTTGTTGTTCAGTACCTCTGTTACTGTTTTGGGCTACTGTAACAGAAATATAAGTTCACTGCTCAAATGTATATAGGAATGATATTAATGTTGTATTTTTGTTCTTTCTTTCGAAATTGCTTCAATTCATTCACAAATCTTGTTGAGACAAACGCTTGGTAAGAGTATCTTCAAAGAGTACTTTTTTTATTTTTTTATTTGATCTAACATTGGTAAAATGTGTAATAT
>JAFIDM010004372.1:0-43453 GCA_023159025.1 Thereuonema tuberculata
GGATTGCACTGTGGTTTGGTAGTAACCCTTTCTTGATTTTAACCACAGTTTGAATAATTTCCTTCAAAATTTACTTTGAATATATTTGAGTAGGCCTGTATCGTCGGGATTAATTTTGACGTTTTTATTTACTGACGTTTTTATTTAACCTCATTTACATTAGCTACCATGTTCCCTTAACCTCAAAAGTTTCATACGTTCAGCTATTTTTATTGCAGCTGTAAATAAAAAACATGCTTGCTATTTAATCGGTATTTCAACTTAAACATTCAATAACAATATTTATAATTCATGCTGTTTGTTAACTTTTTTTATTATTATTATTATTAAAGAATTAACGTTAACTACAGCTGAAGAAAGTGTGAAGAAGTTGTCTGATAAGATGTTTTTCTCCAGAAATCATTAATCATTTTCATTGAAAGAATCCCAGTAGACCCAAGATAAAAGTTTGCTGATGGCAATAATGATGAATGGTTGCTGTGCCATGTTTATTTTTCTTTGGGAGCCTTATGGATCAGCGCTGCTGTTGCTGACTCACCATCTTTGGCTGCAAGAACTAAATATTTGAATAGACTTTTAATGGTTTAGCTTAGGAGAATAAACAATTCGTTAATGAAACTTTTCAAGCCCCTTTTTATGCATTTCAAAAACCTAATCTCTCTTTTTATTTCTGTATGTTGACGAATGAGAAAGTAAGAAGCGGCTTAAATCTAAAGCAGGACTGGAATAGTTGTGTAAAATAGAAGATGTCAGACAGAGGACATTAGGAGGTGATTCCTACATTTCTTAGGTATTAAATAAATGCGTTCACAAGTAGCATACTCAGACAGCTATTTCGAACTACTTTATATTAGTAATTTTTTTTTTTTTTTTTAATATGTCCATTTAATTTTTTTGTGGCCGTCAGTAATTTAAAATACAAACTTTAAATTATTTTTTAAAATTTAGGGACATCTTGAACCACGAAGATTCGTTTGGGAAATACCTACCTACCCATCTCTAATCTGCACGTGCTTTTGGTTTATGAATATACCGATGAAATTAAACAAAGAAAAACGCGCTGATAATACAATCTACTACTGTTTTTTGTTTCCGAGAACCTTCAGCGCTTTTGCGCATGCGTCGGGTCTCCTTCGATTTTTACCAAAATAGGGGTGAGGAGAAATAAAGATGGAATGTTTACTTTTTATAGTGTTAGTTTACTAGTAGCTGCGTTCTATTTCGCTTTTTGGGAAAGAATTATGGAAAGAATAAATACTATTGCAAAAATAACAGATACTAAAAGAAAAACAGGTTTTAGGAAAGTGCCCATCTCAGCGTATCACCCCTTTGCGGAGTAGAATCGTCCGCGAGTGGTGGGTCTCGCTTTTGAAAACGAACAGTAATAATTATTTGAAAAATTTAATTTAAATATTTAAGTGTATTTTTTTGTATTGTTTTGGGGGATTTTCTTTTCGTGATTCGAGACATTTTGATTTTTCTCACTGCAATTAAATACTGCATTTTCAGTGTGAATTCCTTCTCCAATTCAAAAAAGAACGAGCTCCTTATTTTAATGTAAGAAGTTACTTGAAAACTTACAACGCACGATCCTTACATCTCCGGACCAACGATTTAACCCACTGCACCACAACAACACTTGCTTAGAAAAAGAACAGGTAGTTAATAAGCTAATAGTCGAAAATCGATGAAAACAATATCTATCTCGAAAACAATTGAGAGTTGGCCCCTCAACCCATATATATATATATATATATATATATTTGAAGTTCCCCATGAGTACTTTCATCTCACAAAGGGCATTGATTTTGACGATATACAGGCTGTGCCCTCTCCTTGTCAGTAGGTATCACATAGTGAACGATGTACAGGTCATGACCTCGCCTTTTTTTTTTTTTTTTGTTTTTTTTTTCTATTTGAATGTAAAGGAAATTTCCTATTCACTTCAAGAACTTTTCCTATTAACTTTCAGTAATGATTTAATACCAGTCAAGTTTTACAGAATTAAATCTCCTTGACACCCATGTGATAGCCAGCTACCTCAGGGGTATTATAGTTTTCGTCTAACTTTTCTAAAAATCAGTAGTGTGCGATGAAGAGAGAAGAAAAGGGTTAGAATGGCTTTACAGTAAAAATTCAAGTCGAAGTATACACGTCCATTCATCTGCGGGGATTATAACTTAACAACTATATATCCCAGAAAGCTGAAATTTTAGATGTAGATATTACAACGAATATCCTAAAGATTTAAGCGAAAATTAGACTAGTAGATAAGGAGCTATTAGATAAATATAAATATAAATGAATGAACAGCTTCTAAAACTGTAATAAAACAAACCTAACCTTGGAAAAAATTAACGTGCTGTGAAAAATTTCTAACAAAATAAAATGAAAAATCAAGAGCAACACCAGAATAAATAAATTTATTTATTCTGGTGCTGCTCTTGGTTTTTCATTTTGTTTTGTTAGAAATTTCTCACAGCACCTTAATTTTTCCAAGGTTAATTCACCATTTTGGAAATTTAATTTCCTTTTATTATTTGACCTTCTGTCCTATCTAATTTTAGGAAAAGGTAAGCACAACATTTATTGTTGTTGTTTTTTGTTCTTCGGGGTTCACTGCCAGGTGTGACGGTGGCCTTCATGTAAGATCTTGCCTTTCTGGATCTTTTATCGGGGAAGGCGGAGATCGGGCTGATGAGTCCCCTGTAGGACGAAACGGCCGTTCCCGATTCCTTCCCGATAATCGAATCAGGAAGGCAATTTATTTATTCTCGTGCTGCTCTTGGTTTTTCATTTTGTTTTGTTTAAAACAAATCTACTTTGAGAAAAATATATGTGTTGCATTACTAACGATCCTCGTATATCAATAAAAATGCAGTCATAGTCTATAATCTTGAATCCCACAATGGTTTTGAAACATTTACTGCAGAGTAAAAATGCCTGAAGCAGTACTTGGGTCTAAGGACACGGACGATCATAAAATTGTTCAGTGTACCTAAGTGCGCCTCATAACTTTAGAACCTCTGAATGAATCTTCCTGAAAAGTTGGCTCATCTTTATGGAGAAGCTCCATCTTTCACATTTCAAAGTTTCTGTTTGGAGCCACGTGAGGACATTCGCGCGAGAAAGTAAAAAAAAATCAGTAAAAAAGAAGTTAAACTATTTGAAATTCAATAGTGGGTCGTAGTTGTGACACATGCTAATTCATTTTATTTAAGCGGGCTTCAACTTGATTAAGAATAACTGGAAATTATAATCAACTTAAAATTATATGTAATAAATTCGATTTAATTAATTTTCATAGACGCCATTTTTCTTCGTAATGTTTATACGATTTAAAAAAAAAAAAAAACAGAGAACATTTTAAGAAAAATAGATGTTAGTCCTTTCAGGCAATTCTTGTTTTTTAGGTGGTAGAAAAAATAAATTTGTTTTTAACTCGCCGAATGAAAAATAAACCCGCCTTTGAGTCTATCCTTTCGTTTCGCAGTAACTGTGTTAGGAGAACATTTACAACGGATAATTCGTCTTTTGTGTTTTTCGGTGCCAAATTTTTTTTGTACTAAGAACTGTCTTCCATTTACCTCCCGCTGACCCTCGCATTCGAAACGCTTCGTGGAACGGAATTGTCCGTAAAAAAAGAAGAGCATGATTTGTTTCAAGTAATTAATAATTATCTAGCATGGAACACACTACATTTCTAGGGATTAGCAATTAAAGAAACAACACTAATTTATTTCCCGTCCAGACACAAAAATGTAGATTTATTATGAGCTTATTCGTTGTTAGAGATGATTAATTAAGGGATTCTTTAGTCTACGCGAAACTAACGAAGGGATTAAAGAAATAACTTTAGTTATGAATTTAAAGATGTATCATGAAAACGGAAAAAAATATAGAAATGCACAAATTCGTTGGCTTTCACGCCTTTGAGACATCATCGACGGCAATCTGAGACAGTTGTTTCGTCCTTATTAGGACTCATCAACCAGATTTCGCCTTGATAATCAAGCTCATAACACGTGAAAGCTCGCTCGCGGAATTGGGATCCCACAAAAACAAACAACAATAGAAAACTCGCTATGACTAGTACAGCATAATTCACTTAGCCCGCTCAGCGCTGGACACAAAAGGCATTTAATAAAAGGATAGGTCAAATGCATCGGCGAAAAATTAATATGTAAGAAGGTTTAATGTGCATCAAATGCAACATGAAAACGAAAAAAAATTAATAGAAATGCACAAATTCTTTGCTTTCACGTCTTTGAGCCATCACTTGCGAGAGCGAGAGAACGATCCATAGGCTTTCACGCGTTGTGAGCTTAATCATCGAGGCTAAATCTGGCTGATGAGTCCTAATAAGGATGAAACAGCTGTCCAAATTGCCGTCGATGATGGCTCAAAAGCATGAAAGCAAACGAATTTGTGCATTTCTATATTTTTTCCGTTTTCGTGTTACATTTGATGCTCGTTCAACCTTCTTACATATTAAATAAGATGTATTAACGGATTCCAGGCGTCCCAACTCTGTCGGAGGAGGGGGTATCTTATCTATTACTCAGCTTCTAATAATGTCTGAACAAACGAAGCATGTAAAGCTTTATTATTTTTATTAATTAAACATAGTGACCATAATGCATCTTTACACATATATTAACAATTAAAATTAAAACAGGACGACGTTTCAATGCTCTAGTAATCGAACGTTTTCATCAGGCAAAGAAAATAAAAATGAATATAAAAAATGTAGGAGCCGAACTGTCCCCTCCAAATGAGCACAGTTTAGGTCCCTCCCATTAGGGAGGAAGATTCAATTATAAGGAAGTAGGGGTCCATTGATATATTTTTTTTCATAAATCCACAACATACTCACATAAATAAATGCTATCAAACATACATTTATTCAAAGTAATTTTCGAAGAAGAGACGTGTTATATCTCTTCGAAAATTACTTTGAATAAATGTATGTTTGATAGCATTTATTTATGTGAGTATGTTGTGGATTTATAATAATAGTTCTAGAAGAGAAGAAATTAGGAAGAAATATGGAATAAGTACTTATATTTTTTTTCTCTTTTTGTCACTTTGTCTCTTTATTTCTTTGTCCATTTGTCTGTTTGTAAGCGCAGCACATTAAAACGGTTGGATTACGATAAAATTTGGTGCGTTGCTCTGACGTAAAACCTATTTTACGTAAGTTCTTTTTTAGTCACCAAGACAATACCCCATAGTAGCGAGACTGATGGTACTCGACAGTCATTTTCAGGCTAATCTTCACTTGTTTTATGTAGGCGCTGGGTTGGAGTGAATGTATAATCAGAGTTTCTGTATTTTTTAAGCCTATTGTCATTTTATATGTGCTTTTTCGGGAATATATATATATATATATCGAATGGCCAAACTCGAATGATGCATAATTTCGAGTTTAGCGATGCAAAGATTTCAATTAATCATTTGCAATTTAGAAATTTAGAGCGTAAAGAATATAAGAATAAAATTAACTTATATTACTAAACATATAGCTAAGCCGGACAGCTTTGGGGACGTCCATTAATTACGTGAGGTGTTTTTTAAAAAATTTGGACCCCCCCTCCCCCTTGGTGAGATTTGGTGAGATTTTGCCGAACCCCCCCCCCTCCCCCTGTTGAGATTTCAAAAATTTTAACAACCAAAAAAAAAAAAAAAATCTTGCTATAATATATATTTTCTCTGAATGACAAAGTTTACGTGAGATTTTCGTTGCCCCCCCCTCCCCCTTGGTGAGATTTGGTGAGATTTTGCCGGACCCCCCCCCCTCCCCGTTTTCACCTTACTTAATTAATGGATGTCCCCTTTCTGAAACAAAAAATCCCAATAATTTCAAAAAACTGTTTCTGTGAATGTATCGGCTTCGAATTACATTCACTTCGTCAGCGGCATCTGGTGTTAAATTTTGAAACTAAAATACATTATTAGTAACTTACAAGAAGTATAAATTAGAAAAATAATTAAAATTTAGACTCTTTCTACGTTATTGGTTTCTGACAACTGAATATCGCGTCATTGTTTGTTTGTTACTTGCGTAAAAATAAGTAAAAAATTCCATGTATGTTGAATTGAATTTTATTTTTTGAAAAGCAGTACAACCAATTACGTAATGAGGATTTTTACAACCCTCATTGAAAATATAATAAAAAAAAAAACAGTTTTGCTAGAATGTCACTTGGTCACATTGATGTTTAGAAATATTTTATTCAAATTAATTCATTCCTTCTGAATAAGTTGATTGAAAAAGTATTTACACTATTCATTATAAATTATCATTATCAAGCTTTTTTACTTCTGATCAGTAAATAAATTGCAGTTATTGAAAAACAACGTAAGAAATACACTACATCGCTGAAGTTTAGCCTGTTAATGGCGGATGGAGTGGAGTTAATCTCTATTGTCGCCACTGTGGATATTAAAGTCACTATAGTCTCAAAATAACACTCCAACGCTCCATGCTCAGTCCCCATTCTGACGAATAGCTGAACTTACAGGTAAACTGATGAAGGCTAACCGCTGTAACTGTAATTGTAATTACATATTTCTTTTGTTTGATGCATTAAATGTTTCATTTAATAAGTGGATTTTATTCTGTGTTAAAATCTTTTAATAGTATTCAGTCATACGATCCTAGAAGGATAGCTGAACGTTGTACTTAGTAGTATTTAATATATATGTAATTTTATGTAAAATACATAATTATTGTATAATTTACAATACAAAGTAACATTTATTATTAAAAAAAGTAAAGTAAAGTAATAAATAAGCAAAGAATACTGATTAAAGTAATAGATGGCCGCGCGATTGGCGTTGTCGCTATGACATTGGCCTTTCACCTCTGAGTACCGGGGTTCGGTTCTTATGTGGGTTTCGGTGATGGTGGACGATCCGCGCTGGGCAGGTTTTCTCGAGGTTCTCCCATTTCCCCTGCACTTCTCCCACCATTCTTTCTCAGTCTTTCTCTCCGTCTGTCCTTATTTCCGTGGGATAGTACAATAGACCCTCCGGTCGCAGTGCTTGGCTTCTCTGCCACCCACACTCACTACATTGCATTACATTAGTACAATGATTATTTAGGAACCAACTTATAAACATTGTAATTATCAAAGGGTGTTTTTACCAAGTGTTTACTAAGTGACATCCTAGAATAGATGTTTCACACTCCTTGGTGATCATCAGCTAGGAATATTCACCTGTAAACAGTGAGGTCTCAATACAGAGGTCAATATTTACAGAGGTCACATTCACTAAATCACATCACATCATCACAAAGTAATAGATAGATTAAAATGTAGTTTAATTGATAAAAAAGTTAAACATGTTTGAAAATTCATTTCGAGTTTAAATAAATACACAACAACTGAAACACGGGAGGAAAAAAGGGATCTAAGTATGAAAAGTGTGAATTCAAATTGATATAAAAAGCTGTGTTATTTTTCCAACTTAACGAGAAACTACGATGAGTAATAGATAATAATCAAAGATGCTCTGGTTTACCTCAATATCGCCTGTGTTATGGTTATGAAAGAAAGTAAAATGAGTGAAAGATACTTTGAAATGAAAATACATTCTCAAAACTCTTTCTCAAAACAGGAGGGAGAAGGGCGACATCAAAAAAAGTTGGGAGCCACTGATATTTGAGGATCTGCGTAAACTGAGACGAAAAGCAAGGGGCTGCAGAAAGTGAGATGGCATCTGGGAAGCATTGACTCTGTGCTGTCAAACGATTCGGTCATACAAGCGAATTCAGTCGTGAGAGAGGGAGCAAAAATTAATAATAGCAGAACAGGGCCTACGAAATAATCAAAACTTAGCACTGCAGATTAATTTTACTTCAATAAAAGATAAAAGAAGATTAAATAAGATATAGTTTAGCTATCCATTGCATGGAGGATGAGATCATTTATGAAGGAGAGGGGGATTAAGACCAAAATTGATTCTGACGATTGTTCCTATTGACCTCTGTATTGAGACCTCACTGTTTACAGGTGAATATTCCTAGCTGATGATCACCAAGGAGTGTGAAACATCTATTCTAGGATGTCACTTAGTAAACACTTGGTAAAAACACCCTTTGATAATTACAATGTTTATAAGTTGGTTCCTAAATAATCATTGTACTAATGTAATGCAATGTAGTGAGTGTGGGTGGCAGGGAAGTCAAGCACCTCGACCTGTCGATCTATTGTGCTACCCCACGAAAATAAGGACAGACGGAGAGAAAGACTGAGAAAGAATGGTGGGAGAAGTGCAGGGGAAACGGGAGAACCCCGAGAAAACCTGCCCAGCGCGGATCGTCCACCATCAACGAAACCCACATGAGAACCGAACCCCTGTACTCAGAGGTGAGAGGCCAATGTTTTAGCGACATCGCCAACCGCGCGGCCATCATTGTCCTAAATTTTAAGGAAGTCTGTCCAACTGTTTTGACGTTGATGTGGTTTAAAACATGCATCAAAAGAGGAAAAATGTTCACGTGGAATAATAAGATAAGGCATGTTCAATAACACTAAAGAGCTTTATTTTTGAACGGAGTAGCCTACAATCTATAAAAAATTAAAACATGAAAAACATTGGCTAACCTTGGAAGGACTGGAGCGTGCAGTGTTACAACCTCCTCGTTATCGAATAAACAACAGTGATTGACTTCGCTAGAAATCATTCAAGTCAAAAACTGAATAATAATAAAGAAAGGGTTCTTTGACAACAAAGGTGAAAGAGTGTGGGTGGATATCATGAATCCTCGCTAAATGGGAAAATGGATTCTAACATACGACGCACTTCATTGGCTCTTAACTCACGTCTGCATTTTACGATCTATAATTATACTTTTTACCTTCGTAGATCAACCCTGCCAATTGAACACCTTTCGTAAAACGATGAAATATTTAGCACTCGCAGGTGATCAGCAGAAATTAGGCACAATTTTCAGAGGTCATTTAAAGTAATGTTTTTAAAAATGATTTGCATTTATTTAATTTTTTTCAGGTCATAAATTTTTTTTTCTATGATGGAAAAATGGGAACTTGGAAAACATGATTTGTGGAAGAAAAAAAATAATAAAATATTTAATTTATTTATTTATTATTATTAATTTATTAGAAGATCTTCTAAAATTGCGAATAAGGTTTAAATTGAAATTTAGACTAGTTAAGCTACAATGATATAAATATCATAGGCTAAATATTAATATTTAAAATCATAGAATATCATAGAAAAGTTTTGCCAAATAAAAAGATCGCTTGACTAATTTGAAATAAAATTTATGGATTTGGTTTTAGATAAGTTTATCGGAGTTTATTTCAAATGAGAACTCATTGCCGTTAACGTTGCTTTGCTTTATATGGGAATAACCGGACCGATCAGTTATGACTGGAGTGCAACGTCGTATTTGAATCGTATTTGATTTGTTGACAATTGTTTCTGAGAAAGAAATGATTGACAGACATTTTCAATTCAGAAACAAAGTGATTTTAAGAAAATAATTTTGTAAAAAATATTTTACGCTGTTCTGCAATAAATAATACTCAGAGGGCTGGAGTGATTAATCGATTACCTAACAATCGATGTGATTAATCGATTATCTAACAATCGATGTGATTAATCGATTATCTAACAATCGACGTGATTAATCGATTATCTAACAATCGATGTGATTAATCGATTACCTAACAATGCCATTCTTCGCTCTTCTTTATGAAAGGAATCCGAATTTTAAGGAAATGTCTCTGAAGGGTTAAGAACTAACGATTCTAAATTTAATATCAAAATTTTTTTATACTTTTTAAAATCGATGTGGAAAATTTAGAAATACAGAGTGTATCTTTCTTATATAGATAAAAGGGAACATTTGTTTGTTTGTTTGTCCCATATACAGTCCTAGGCCCTTTGACTGATCTGGACCAAACTTTGCAGAATTACTCTTTAGGAGCCTGCGGAAATATCAGACTACAATTGAAGCATGGAACTTCCCCTCCCCCTAATTTAATCCCTTCACACTTTTGTATAATTTTCATGTAAAGGTATGGTTACCAGGTTCAAATCCGCTTGGTGACAATAATTTTCTTTTCCTGTTTTTTACTTTCCTTCTTTACTTATGATAATGAATTTTATTTTCTTGTTTTTATTATTTTGAAAAACATTATCCTTAACTTTTTTTTTAATTAAATATTCTTGATTATATATATATACAGGGTGATTCAAAATTCCCTGTACAAACGTTAAAAGTAAGTCAGGAATACAAAAGCAAACCGTATTCATAGTGGAACATATGCCCGCAAACGCCACCCGAATGTGTTAGAAGATACTCCTTAAAGTTCAGAAATAAAAGACAACAAGTAAGTTAGACAACATGTTTATTAGTCCTACGTTCACATTCTAAATTTGCTCAATATAAACAAATAAAGATTTCCATTTTCTGAAAACAATAATAATAATAATAATAAATTCGCATTACTTTCTTAGTTACTAATTTGTAGATATCGGATTTAATTTTAACCGTATGAAACAGAGCGGAAATTATGGATCAGCAAAAAAAAAAAATTTACTACCCATTAGTAAAGAAATCCTTCGAAATCCTTTGTTTCGTTTGCATTACTTCTCTATGGAAATTTTTATCGCCATCTGGCACTAATTTTAGGACAGGAACACATTTGGAAAAGATTTAAAAGTTCCATTGTCTGTAGTCGTAGTTAGTTTCAATAACATCCGATCAGAGGTTCAAACGTTAAAAAGGGTGGACACAGACTGACTGATTGGACGAGCTAAGAAAGTAGCTAAAAAAAACACTAATCTTTCTTTGGAGATAACTGCCAATCAGGGTTAACAAAATTAGGGTTTTTCAGAAGGTGTTGAGCTGCAACCTTTCATTCGAAATGAATTACCTCATTAAACACTCACTGCAATTATTCAGCTGTCTAATAACACATTCTATCTGCTTATTAGCAGCACATTTTCACCGCTACCTTATTAATGTGCACCCATTAGTTTCCATTTTTTATCTTTCCTGGCTTCAACATCTCTAAAGACCAAATGAAAACTGAAATGTTCCATCGCATAGTTCTTTAAAAGAACTCACTTGTCAGTAATATAGAGCTTATGTATATAACAAATATGAGAAGTAAAATATTTCATTAATCAGATCACGTAAAACCAATTTACTTATAATCAATTCACAAATAATCATATTTTTTTTAATTATTGTAATTATTTACTAATAAATCTTTTACGTGTGTTAAAACTTTGTATAAAATAAGAACACATATGACTAAACAATTAAAACCGTAGTTAAAAATTAAGCAAAATTTATATGAAGTCTTGTGGGTCCAGGCGAAACGTAAATTTTGCTTAATTTCTAACTACGGTTTTAATTGTTTAGTCTTGTGTGTTTCTCCTATTGTTATTTTATACATACAAGTAACCGCGAACAACACGGTGCTTGAAGAACACGAGTTTCAAAGAACACGGATACCTTCCCCCGAATTACATGGGACAACTACACGAATTTCGAGTAATGCTTTTGAAAAAGAATAAAATACGTATATTATTAGATATTAAATTACAGTAGTTAAAAATTTAGAGTAATATTCTCATCAATTACGTCTGCGATTAATGAAGTTTGAACCATTTTAGTACTTTTAGTGTTTTAGAATTATATTTTTCCCAATTAATTTGACTGAATAATTTATATTTTATATGGTTTTCCAATCTTAAACCAAAATTATTCTTCAATTTATTGATTTGAAAGATTTTTAACGAATTGTATCGAGTTATTTTTTTCATTATGTTGATTATTTTTTTTCCCTATTGACATTATAAATGTTATTCATAATTATTTTATAAACAATTTTTTCTGTAATAATAAGTATTTTAAATTTTTTAAAAATAAAATTTTTTAGTTTTATATTTAACAAAAAAAAAAATTTAAAACCTAACTTTTTTTTTTATTTTCACACTTAAAATGGAATCCCGTTTTTTGTATTCTCTAACAACACGGTTTCAAAGAATACGGAACCAATTAATCGTGTTCTTCGGGGGTTAGGTGTACTTATTCTTTTAATTAAATAACAACAGTAACAATCTAATGTCACATAAACACTTAATCTTTTTTTTAATCATTTAAGTTAATCATACAATTTTAAACATAATCTTCAATAGGAAGAAAGGATCATCAGTTCTCCGATAACTTTTAAGCCACTGGATGGATCTTCATGAAAATTTGTGTACACATTCGTGGACTAATGCCAATCTAACTTTTATACTTGAAAACATTTTCAAGTGGGTTCTTGTTAAGAAATTAGCACGAGAAGATGATAAAAATTCTCATAGAAAAGCATTGGAATCTAAACAATGGATTTTTATCCTTTTAATCTCATTGTCTTAAACAATGAATAAGAAATCTTACTAATCCTTTGCGCGAGGCTTGATACGTTTAAAATTAATTCCAATTTAACAATTAAATAAGGCGAATTTAATTTTTTTTTTCTATCAGAAATTTGAAAATTTGTATGTTTGTATTGAGCAGATATTATAATTTTTTTAAAAAAAGCAAGATAATTGTTGCTTTTAGTCAGTGTCAAAAGCACAGCGGCCCCATAATATGCACAATTTTATAAACCAAATTTTATCGGACGCGACCACTTTTGAACCCCAACTTCCGGTTAGGTAGTGGTCATACAGGTCTGATTTTTTTGGACGTGGTCACCTACTTTTTGATGCTCAACACAATGGTGAAGGTTTATTCTAATATCTTATTCCTTCTAATATCTCTAACCGTTTGGCCACTACAGAGTAGATCCAGCAAGCATACCACTTTTGACCCCCAACTTCCGGTCAGAAAGTGGTCCAAGAGGTCTGATTTTTTTGGACGTGGTCACCTATTTTTTGATGCTGAACACAATGGTGAAGGTTTCATTCTAATATCTCTAACCGTTTGGCCACTACAGTGTGTGACATTCAGCAAGCATACCACTTTCGACCCCCCTCCCAAACTTCCGGTCAGGGAGTGGTCCTAGAGGTCTGATTTTTTGGACGTGATCACCTACTTTTTGATGCTGAACACAATGGTGAAGGTTTCATTCTAATACAGTATCTCTAGCCGTTTGGCCACTACAGAGTGTGACAACCAGCGAGCATAAAAGCAAGAGCGGTCCCCTATGTTTTACAGGCAATCTGTAACCTAGGGGCCGCTAATACAGACTTGACAAAATACATTAAGCCAATTTTTATATTAGAAGCTTGTATAATTCAAAATTTTGAAAGTATAAATAAACAAAAAGGCATGGAAGTAAGTTTTTAGTAAAAACTTTTAAAAAATACCATAAAAACATTACAATAAATTCCAATAAATAAATTGTGCTTTTTATTACATAATAATTAAGCTTTAGAATAATTTATTATTATTCTGTAATAATTGAATACTTAGTGAACACACTAAGAATTGTAGGGGAGACCGGGGCTAGTTTGCATAGATTTTGGTTTTTGATTTTTCTATATTTTTATGCAATACTTAAAGGGATTCTGGTGAATGCGACGGATAGCTTATCTTTTTTACTACAAAATTATGTAGGACCCATTAATTAAATCCATGTTTAGGTAACCCCAAAAACACTTTTTCTAAAAGCTTGCAACTATGTCAACTAACCCCGGGTGCGGGGCTTGTTGGCATACCCCTAGGGACGAGTTGGCATAACGTGCTATGGATAGGGGTACTTGAGCAGAACACAGCAATTTTCGAGAAAAACATTTGATTTATCAAAAAATTTATTTTAATAATCCTTGAACAAAAAAAACAACAACTGTATGACAAATTAAATTAAATGTATGAACAAACAATGAATTCTTAGCTACCTATAGTTATTGTTTGATATCAAACAGAAATTTAGGAGTTATTTGAACAGATGGGTTCAATTTTCGCAGAACTTTAGTTTGGTCGTACCAAATTTAGTCTTCCTCGTCTGGCCGTCTCCAGTTTTTCCCCTTTTTTACCATTTGTCGTAGCTATGCCAACTGATCCCTACCTAACTGTGCCAACTAGCCCCCACAGCGATTTCCAAAACAAAATGAATACCACAATCCCTAACATCAGAAACAAAAAAGATTATGATATATGCATGCAACCACAGTTATCCACTCTTTCGAGAACCGCCATCAGCAGTACCTAAATTCGATCTACATGTTCACCAGAACAAAAAAAAACTTACGATGAAAAAATTTACTCACCAGTTAGAAAAACGATGAAACCGGGGTCACTTCCTTCGTGGCGCTTCCAAGCAAACTAAAGTCACAGTGGATGGTGCACCTTTACATACACTTCCCACTATCAAGATGTCAGCACTCTGGCTACACGGTGGCAGGAAATAGAAGCTGTGAGCCAACCAGCCCCTAATGCCAACTGACCCCGGTCTCCCCTACTTATTATTTTGAACATGCTAACAATGTAGGATGCTAAAAAAAAGGAATCTTTGCGAAATATCGCAAAGTTATGATATTTTTATTCAAATAAATATGATTTTATAAAATACAGGCTTTTCGTTTTTGTCAAAGAAAATAAAAATGAAAAGAAATTTTTAAAAATCACATATCAGTAAAAGTGGAAAGAGCAAAAAACGAAGGCACAACGCAAATAACTAGAGAGGAAAGGATTCGCACCCTAAGTTTGTCACTGGGAAGAGACTGGGACGGGCCGTTTCGTCCTTTTTAGGACTCATCAGCCAGCCAAACTTCCTGGGTGACAGACTCAGAAGGTGCGTGGGAACCGTAATCCAGTTCTCACTCCCGAGAATGGGATCTCCCCCCTTAGGAATCCTACACCGAATCTAGTAAAAGTGGACTTCGAACTAACTACAGGTTTCTACCGACTGACGTCCGGGTTACTTTCCGGCAATGGGAAAGCAAGTCATCATGGACGTAAATCGATCATTATAAGGGATAGCTCAAGGATTGTACAGCATAAAATACAATAACATCACTTATATTAAAAAAAACCCTCTATGCATATCCTGTACTGCTAACATCCTAAAATATTGTAATTAAGTAATAAGAAAACGGTACTGTCATCCATCCATAATAATTCTGTCCGGAGACAGGTCAACATTCCTATAATTCCCATAGAATCACCTGAGGAAAGATACTGAGGTGGTTCCCATGGCCTTCCTCAGGCAGCCATTAAGGAATGGCTTCAGACCGAAGAGAAAGTGAAGAAGAGGCTGACAAACACAGGAAAAGAAATTGAAATAACCAAGCCTCACCCGGGATTCTAACCCAGGTTCCGACGGAACGTCCGTACGGCAGACTGCCGTCCAGACAGCTCGGCCAAACCGGAACGGCACAGTAGTGTACAAGTAATAACAATTTTAATACTGTGTATGTACTTACCAAAACCGGTACTGAAGCGTTGTATTCTGTGAAGGCTGTTACAAAGTATTGTCGGGACTGTACTCTTTCCTATGTATACCATTAGCTTCAAGAGAATCAATAAAATTGAAATAAGAAATTCACTTTACATTTGTTTTTAATTTTAAATTTTTTGAAAACTTAAATTTTTTTAACTGTTTATGGCAGATATAAGATAGATACCACTATGGTTAAAAATACGATCGGACATTAGTCGATGAATACCTATATAAGACCGTAGCTAGAAACAAGTTATATTATAGAAGATATGGTCAAAATTTATAATAAACATCTGAGAAAAAGTTTGAAACAAAAGTTTGAGAATGCAATCCGATGTAATCAAAAATAACTCAATATATATATATATCCTAGCAAGCTGAATTTTTAAGGGCAGATTTAAATTGCTACTGGAAAGGACACTTTTAATTTCAGTACATATCCTTCAAATAGGTTAAGAGCGCCGAAGCAATTCTATTTGGCGCCTGGTGCGAAGTAGTGTTTTAACTCGTTTTTTTTTTTTTATTGATATTAGGGGCCGTATAATTCATTTCAAAATTGTATTGTTTTATATGAATTGCTTTTTTTATTAAACAGAAGATTGCTAAAACATGTAGAAAAGTTTAGAAGATAAGGTCTCGACGGCGCCTGGTGCGGGTTACCACTCGCGCCACTCTTGCTGCGGCGCTGGCTACGCCTACAATCACGAAGTTTTCAAAAGTTGACACACCGACAATATTTTTCTTTTTGTTGTTATCATTACTTTCTGCTTTATTGATACTGAACTAAAATTGTATTTAGGCCTAAGTCTTGGCCTGGCTTATGATCTTCAATATAACCTCAAATACGCAAATGTAAATATAAATCTCATAATCCTCAAAGCCAGTATAATTGACTGACTTCCTCTCAACGTATACCATTGAAATATTTCGGCAAAATAGCAAAAACTATAAAGAAATTTAAAGTATATTTTTCCATTTATTTATTTATTTGTTTATTATTTCTTTAACAGATACGTAACAGGTTCTAATGAAGTCACCGAACTCTGCGCAGTTAAATTTCTGCTTCTCTTTGTTAAAAATAAATCACAACCATGACAGGGTAAATAGCAATGGAGGTTTTACTTACATACAAAAATAATTTGTTTCATACTATTCTCAGAAAAAGGAATTTTTTCCTGCACAGTGAAGACGATACTGGAATTCAGAGGTGAAGGACTTCAAATGCCGACAATTGTAGTTACTACTTCTTGGCTTCCAATTTTCTTTGACTTTGAATGTAATTTTCCTTCATTTATTTACAAGTTTTAAAAGACGCTATGACGATTTTCTTTCCTTTCTTCCAGTTTTTGTAACGAATACAAACGGCGCTTCATAAACAGCATTCGTTAACTCAATGCAATACAGATCAACTTCAATGATGGGTAATAAATAGGAACTGAGCTTACAATAGAGTAAAAAAAAAAAATTAAGAAATCTCTTTCAGTTAAGTGTTTTGTGCATTATGGTTTAATTCATTTTTAAATAAACTAGGCCATTCCCCTGGTAAGTATGAGATAATCCAAGAAGAATCGATTCCAAGCGGTTATGGCAAAAAGTGATATTTTATTCCTTTTTGAATGAAATCATTATTTGACAGCGTGCGAACAAATAGAATAGAAGTAGGTTTGGATATCGGTAGACTAGCAGTAGTCCAATGGTTAGCGAGGACGAAGGTTCTCGGTTCGAATCCCATGCAAGGCGAAAAAAAAATTAAAAAAAAAAAGAAAATTTTATAATCTGACTTTCTCAGCAAGGGAAACTAATAAATAACAATTGCGCCGGACAGACAGAGAAGTAAAAGACTTTAGTAATATAGATTCCTAATACTAGTTTGTTTTTGTTTTTTTTTAAATGAAAACAAAACAGTGATTGTGCGCACTCGTAAATAGTAATAATAAAATTATAAATATTGCTACGATACTTAGTTTAAGAAACAAGTAATATAAGAAGCTCTTGAAGAACTTGACATCTATTTTGCTTTATTTATTTATTTATTTATTTATTTTAAAGTTGTAAAGTTCAAGTTCACATTAAATTCTAAATTATATCTACTAAAAACCAATAGTAGATTTTTTTTTTCAGAAAAAAAAAGGATTTATTAAATCAGAATTACTGAAAATCTTTAAATCTGTTTAAATTTATTCATTTTACAGCACGCAGAAATAATAAAACAAGTAAAAGGATTAATATCAATGTATTAATCGTCATTTCTCGATTCTAGGGGAATTTTCATCCCTCTTGATAATTCCTATAAGAAGTCATACAGAAAATTCCAAATATAAAGTTAAATTGATTAAACCCTTAAATGTACACGCCAAGTTTCAAAAAGATCCAACCAAAGGGTCAAAAGTTACACTTAAAAAAAAATTAAAATAATTTCAATAATTTTATTGTAACAATTTCGGCTATTTATTTAAAGCGACCAGAGGCTTTTGTCATCATCATACGATCCTATTTTTACATCGTGTAGATCATTCTGATATAAAATACAGCAGCTGCCTTTTGCATATTCATGTTCAATTAGCATTTACACGACTGAGATGCCAATATCCCCTCGCAATTTGTTGGGGGATAATAACTACTACAGCATAAAACATTTTTATTATAGCATTAAATTACATCTTTAAAAAAAATGTATGGGAGGGACAAACGAAGCGAGCAGAGAATGGAAAACTCTCGCAACGTGCATTAAAAACACATTATTTTATTGATGTGATAAACCAGTGTAACTAAAGGTTCCGCGAAAAAACTTCAAACAAATAAGTAATCGTTAGTTATACTTAATAAGTAGAATTTAAATCACTATTTATAAATATATATATTTATATTCCTCTAAAAAAAATAAATAACGAAGTTGGGAAACTGTTAAATTATCATCTGCGCTATTAATATCAATGTCTATAAATATGTTATCAGTTGGACTGGAATGTGCTGTGAGTGGGTGTACTTATGCTAAAGGAATTGAAGAGTTCATTATAAGAGTTAATGAAATTTTTGAAGTTACAATTGATTATTTTCAAAGTTATCAGTTAACTCTTTTTCAAGTTTAAACATTATTTAAACTTTATTAATAATCAAAAATAATTCATAGAAAAGTTCCTCGATAGATAAGTGTGATTTCCTTTACTCTGTCTGTCAGTTTGAAAGTACTGCAATTATTATTGAAGGAAATGGCTGATTCGGGTAAATAAATAAATACATAAAATAGATAACAAATCCCTGAAAGAATAATCCGAAATTAATCCTTCAGCATTTTTTAGTATAATGAGATGTAATGTTGAAAACTGATTAAATTCTGAAATTCTTATTAGAAATAGTCTAATTCAATCAATTTTAATCATATCGATGCCGTGCTGCTTATATGTATAGGGTGACCAGACGTTCCGGATTGTGCGGACAGTCCCGGATTTTAGTGCATCCGGGAAAAAAATCTTCTCCGTTTGAATGTGGGTTTGACCCTAAAAACTCTATGTACCGTATGCCCCGGATTCTGAAAATAGTCCCGGATTTTGTAAATAATCAAGCCTTTTTTTCTGGTTGTTAAAGTAAGCTTTCCTATTTTGTTTTTTTTTTTATTATTTTTGGTTGTAAAAATTATTGTCTGTCCCGGATTGACATCGTAAATATCTGGTCACCCTGTACATGTACACATATTCCATTATCGATCCGAAGCTGAATTTCATTGTTGATTTCGTACGCTTTTCTGTGGGATCTTGTTATCATCAGACTCTAATTTCTCTAGCGAGATCTACTATAAGAAATTATCAGATACCGATTGTCTCTTGTTGATAAACGTTCTTCAAAAAAAATCCGTTGTATGGTTCAAAAGGTGTTAGGGTAAAAACAAGAGATACAGACACAAATATATGCAGAAAGGAAATAAATAAATAAGCATTTATTAAGCAGCGCGTGATTACATAGGATATCATTACTGGCATATCCAGGAATTTGGAATGGGAGAGTTTATGTTGTCGTTCAACCAAAATAAATAAATAAATAAATAAATAAATAAATAAATAAATAAATAAATAAACACATTTCCGTAAGGGGTTACAAACAAAACGATGGCTTTCCAATTAAAAATACAGGTCAAAAATGCTATATTTCTTCCAGTTCCGTGATACAATGGTAAGGGGGGGGGGGTACGAAACCCTATAAAACTCTCCCGCGAAATGAAAGATTTATAAGATTCCACAAAGTTATAGAAATAAAATAACAATAAAATATCAATTTCAACGGATTTTTTTTTTTATAATTACCCTTCATATGATAATTTTTTATATATGTTCCTATAATAACAAATGTTTTGTACTTAAAACGTTTAGAAAAAAAAATAGAATTTTAAATATATTTATTATCTCTATTTAGGTTATTTCGTAATTTTGATTTTATTAAAACATCATTTCTATTACAAAGATTTTTAAATTTCTGGAAACTATATCAATATTTTCATTTTTCTGGATTGTCTTTTATTTTGCTAAATCAGTTTGCAAAAAAGAAAGAAAAAATAATTCTTGCTTGAATTGTTTGCTGTAAATTAGCTCTTTATAGCTAGAGTAAAAGATTTGAAAAGCGAAAAAACTAATTCAGAACCAAAAAAAAAAAAAAGATTATTTTCGGTAAGCGGAAATTGTAGTCATATTTGAAAGTTATAAAAGCATATCTGTCAGCTACACAAAGTAACGAAAGGAGTAGCGTTACATTAGCTAAGAAATACTTATCAATTGTTGCTCTGTAATTTCAGGATTGCGATGCGTAAGAATTTAGCAAAAAAGTCGTCATCTCGCCAACAATCTTCCATAATTGGGATGAATTGCACCAAATTGCAGACCACAGAGCGAAGGCACTCGAACGAATGCATTGTGTGTGCCTCGTACAGCTCCTTTTGTTTTAATGGATAACATTGCTAAAATTATACAGAAAACAGAATGGTAAGAAGAACCCTTGCCTTCTTAACCTAAATTCTGCAAAAATATTCCAAATATTTGAAATTGTACTGGAATTTATCTCAGACATAACAACTCCAAATACTGGAAAGAAAAAAATGTGAATACTTGTTTCTTTTTTACATTTATGAGTGGTCAGTCTTTTTTTTTTGGAAGGATGCGGGGGTGTAGAGGCATGTCCAGGAATTTGGAATTGGGGGAGGTTATGATGGTCCTATAGTAGTTCACAAAAAAAAAAAGGGTTTGTCATATATGGTCTTTACGTAGCGATCGATTTTGTCTGGAACAAACGTCAACAGTCATGACGTCATCAACTTGAACTCCGAGCAGTCAGTCCAAGATGGCGTCGTTTTGTGATTGCATAAGCGTGACCAAGAAAGGACAAACTATGCATAGCCAAGCAAGGGGAATAGTGTGGAATGTTTGCAATTATTTTAATTTTAATTATTATTATGTATTCATAACTGTAGAAAATACAAAAACCAGAATGTTTTCGTAATGTTTATAAGATTCAGTTACGGAATTTAGCAATAGGTGATGCTGTTACGTTCTGGAAACATCAATCTATAAGGAAATTACGTCATCAAAAACTCTTCTTTCATGAACTGAACTGTAGTTCAACCACCTCTCCCTCTCAAAAAAAAAAAAAAAGGGTCAATTCATAGTTTGGTAAGGAACACAAAGGTACGAGACCCCCGTACAATTTGCACTCTATCAAACGCTTGCGTTTCTTATTAAAAAGTTACAGTACTATTGATTGGCGCGCAAACCTCATTTTTTCAAGCCGCTGAAATTCAAAGGTCAAACACAATTTCCAGCGATGTCCGAATTAAGTTCGTTTGAAAAATCTAAATCCTCCTTCTGCACCCTTCGGACAACTCTGGGTAAGTGACCAATGATCACTTTGAACCACAAAAGGCCCCATTGGCACGAAGTGTTCTCAGCATAGTTGGATTCAGTCTATTGACAGACCCCCAATTTTCTAAGAATTACCACTGTTTTCCTGACCCGGTCAATGGCCACCTAAAGAGGCTGGACCAGGAAGTAGGATTTTTTTTTTCCCCAAATTGCAAGGCCGAGGAGAGGGCAACGAGTTATAACTCATGGGCCTCCCACTCCCGGTTTAGTCTGTGAGGGCGGTACGTATACCAACAAGGGGAATCCTAATAACTCTTTCCGATTGGTCTCTCAAAAAACAAAAGTCCAAAATGTGCATTTTCAATGCACAGGGGAAGAGTTACAATATTCCCTCCTGCAATATTCTCCTCAGTACTCGGAAGGGGAGTGAAGTCATTGCGAGGTGCACTAGGTACAGAAACATATGCAGTGCCATTGAAAAATGGACTTTTTTGGAAATGGTTAATTTAATTTTTCAATTCGAGATATCGTTACAGTCGTAACTCTTCCTTGAACTCAGTCAGCTATTGGATATTGAATATCCGTAGCTGACGAGTACTTACGATTAAAAACAATATTAGCACAGAACTAAACGTAAGTAGAAATGGGATATGCTTAGAACTGGCAATGGCTTTTATTATTTCCGTTCCTGAAAAGTGCAATATTTATCCATTGATATCCGTGAACAGCGAAAGTTTATTGTTACCGTATTTCTATCCCTGAGAAGTAAAATTGACTTTTGCTGCCTGTACTTAGTGCGTAACACTTAATAAGTTGAATTTTTTTTCCTGTAAAAAATTCTAGATATAAAAATATAAGTGCAGAACTCTTAACCTTATAGTAATTTACTGTTTTTTTTTCTCATTCGTTTGAAGAATCGCTTGCTTCAATTTCCATATTTTTCATTTCATTAACTTGCAGATCTGTTTTTAATTCATAGGTAAGTATAATGATATCCTCATAGAAGAGATTATGAATTTTTAATAAACTATAAAAAAAGTACGAATAGATGACCATTCGTGTTTTTTTTTTTTTTGTTTATGTGTTTACATAAACGGGGAATTTGAGATTACGTTGCTGTAATTTTCAATTCATTCACAAATTCCATTAGCAGTAACACGAAAACTCAACTTTTTATTGCTTCTTCTTTTATCTTTCACAGAAGAGATAAAATTTCTTTTTATCTATACATATATAAGAAAAGTTGATGTTTTTCTGGCCCTATCTCCTCCGAAACCATAAGACCCAGAAATACAAATAAGGTGGCAAATGTTCGGTATAGTATTGAGGATGCTCACATTTTCATTTTTGAATATGTACGTGAATCAACAGGACGTCTCGAGTCTCCGAGTCAGTCTCCAAGATGCTTACATTTCCTTTTTTATCTACATGGGTCAACCGGAAATCAGGTGACGTACGATCAAATAAGAGGTCTCCGAGACGCGCTCGCGGATTGTGAGACAGCGGTCGAGGGTAGTGAGAAAATTATGTCAGATTACAAGATCACGTGATCACAGGCTTGCTAGTAAAATAATAAGAATAAGTAAAAAACATGTAGAAGAATACAAATACCAACTACAATCATCAATTGTCTAGAAATATTCATATTATTCTTTTATAGCAACTACAAATTTAATTATATCATGGGCTTAAAATTTTATCTCAAACCCAAACTTATAAAGGCGGCATTTAAAAAAAAAATAACCTGAAGTCATTTATTTAGAAGAAATTTATTTAATTATCTTTTTTCATTCACCAAAATAAAAATATTTTATCATATTAAAAAATTATTATTATTATTATTAAAATTATTATTGAATTATGTTGCTAATATTGTGTTCAGATACAATAAACACGCACTATGTTAAATAATTAATTTCAGCAATATTTAATTCCTTTCTTTCAAAGACTTTATTTTTTAACAAAAAAAGAAAAAAAAAAAAAAGTGAAAACTTTAATCTTCTTTAATGAAACAAACGAATTAAAAAAAAATGCTAATGCAAGTTTAATTCTTTTAAGTAACCCCCTGTATTGTTTCAATTTTTTTTTGTTGGGCAATTTCTTATTTCGTTTCAGACGCCGACAATCACGTCTTGTTTCCGCTGATGATTCCGTGACGCGGTTTGGACTCACATTAGAATAAATAAGCATTATTTCTTCCTTTGCTTTGCCTGAGTGCAGGTGAAGGCCGGAACCGTGGAACCCACGGCGCTTCGATAAGGTTTTCCTTTCGGTGTTAAGCGTATCGAAGCCAAAGACTGGTAGATATTCATATAAGTATCCGAAAGCAAAAGTAATCCGTAATTGCATGTTGTTCTGAGACTGTTTTCAAAGTCGAATTTAAAAGCAGTTTTGTTAAGAGACTCCCCTCTGCGCAGTGCTCAAGTTTTTAACTTATAGTTCGATGAAGTTCAGAAAAACAAATACAGAAAGAAAAGAATAGAAAAAGAAGAGCTAATTAAGAGGATAATAACAGCAGGGAAAACTTGCTCTAATTACAGAACAGCAATCTAATTTGATTTGCTCGTGACAATTAGACTTACTTTATTGTCATTATTATTTTTTTTTTTTTTGTGAGAAATGAAAAAGACAAAGAAAAAAAAAAAAAAAAAATAATAATGGGGTAGACAAAAAAACTGAAGATTTCAACTGAAGTCCTACATTAATTCTATCTTAATCCTATTTTATTACTCGAAAAGCAATTAGAAATATATATTTTTTTAATTATAGATATCCACCAATTAAAGAATTTGAATGATTTATTCATAAAAGAAAAATAGGCCTATTCAATTTATTTATTTATTTAGATATACAAATAAACAGATTGAACATTTTATATTTGTTAATTAATCATTCACAACTAATTATAACAAACTAAGTAAATAAATCAATAAATAAATAAATAAATAAATAAATAAATAAATAAATAAATAAATAAAAAATATTAAGTAATGAAAATTAGTTAATAAAATTTATGTTGAGACAGTTATTATATCTTTATATATGTATTATATCTTAATGTAGTTATTATATCTTTATTTCTTAATATAATTAATTCCTTACTTAATTTACAATAAACTCATAATAATTGTACTAGTCAGATAAAAGGATTTTATTTTTTTGTTATCTTTATAATAAAAAATTAAAGTCATTTTAACTGACTATTACAATTATTAGGAATTTATTGTAAATTAAGTAATGAATTAATTACATTCATTTATTGATTGATTATTAATTGGTTAATAAACGAAATATTTAATCAGTTACTAGTTTGATTTATAAAAAAAAAATGACTGACTATTACATTTATGTATTTTATAAATAAATAAATAATTCTGTTATTTTATTAATGTTAATTTTTAAACTAAATAATTAAGTTATTTATTTATTTATTTATTTATTATTACCATTGTTAAACATTTAAAAAAAAAAAGAAACAAAAAAATTACTTTTAATCTTTAAACTCATTTGGAAGTTGTTCATTTGTTCCAAATGCAAATGAAATTTATCTCTTAAGCATGAGTTAGTGCGTTTTAAAATTCCTCAATAATTTACGTTGATGGAATCATTAGATTAACTTTACACTTCCAACAAACACGCAAACGTAACATTAGCAGCTTTAAATATAAATTACACCCAAGATTAACGTACAAAAAAAAAAAGTACAGATAAAAGAAACAAGAGTTCTTTGAATTAATGTTTCTTTTCTACATTAAATATCCACAAGACCGAATCTAATCCCTATGGAAAAAAAAAGCATATAAATCGCATTAATTTGCACGAGGCGTCTATAAGTCCGGAGGGAAATGAAAGTTATTAGGCAATTCTTTATGATTGAGGAAATACGAATTCGTGAGAAACTTCCTCTTTAATACATAATTCTTTCTATATTCATTATTACATTAGTTCCAATTTAATTCAATTTCATGTAGAACAATTTTCTTTTTGATCTGAATTGATTTCAATGAGTCTATTCAGAAGAAAGATATTTCTGAATTAAAATAAAGCAAACCATAAAAGCACATACGCACAATTAAAAAGAAATGTATGATGTTTCAGGACTTCATTGGTCGAGGTCATTTTTATATAACACGAACAATGGAGTCCTGAAACGTCGTTAGTTTCTTTTTAATTGTACTTAAGTGCTTTCTTCTTCTTTCTTCTTTCTTCGAATTTGGCCGACTATGGACCACGTGAAATAACTCATGATTATTTTTCTACTTTCTTTCTTCTCTTCCAGTATTCTTTCATTCTTTCACTATGTTGTTTCCTTCTTTCTTCCGTCCATTTTGCTCCCGTCTTCTTCTTTGCCTTTTCTTGAAAACCCTTGAATCCCCTGATCTTTTTTCTGAATTCTTCTCTTCTCTCCACCTCTTCTCCATCTATTTTCATTTCTTCCATGTCTTTTCTGACCTCCTTGATCCATGTCATCTGAGTCTTGGGGTTTCTGTCGAAGAAGGTGAATAATCTCTTCGTCAGTCTACCTTCACTCATTCTTTTAATGTGTCCGTAGAAAGCCACTCTTCTTTTCCTCATTGTGTCAGTTATTTTTTCTGTTTTTGCGTAGATTTCTTTGTTGTTTCTCAGTTTCCATTTTCCATCTTCATATTTTGGTCCCAGGATTTTCCGTAAGATCTTTCTTTCCTTTTTTTCTACCTCGTCCAATTGTCTGGCTGTGTTTAGTGCAAGGCATTCTGAGGCGTAGAGGCCTTCTGGCTTAATGACTGTATTGTAGTGCCTAATTTTAGCGTTTATAGATATGGACTTCTTGTTGTATATATTTTTTGTCAAATGGAATGACAGTTCCATTTTTCTTGCTCTTGCTAGGACCGCTTCTTTGTCAAGGGCGTTTGGTTGAATTATTTCTCCCAGATATTTGAATTTATTAACCCTCTTGATTTTCCCATACTTTGTTGTGATCTGTCTTGGTGCATCTTTTCTATTGGTCATGTATTCCGTCTTTTCATAAGATATTTGTAGTCCAGCCTTTTCTGCCGTCTCTTTCAGTATATTTATTTGTCTTCTTGCATCTTCAATGTTTTCCGCTAGTATTGCAAGATCGTCTGCAAAAGCCAGGCAGTCAATTTCCAAGTTATCTTTCTTTCTTCCTATTTTTATTTTCTTGATTCCTTCCTCTTCCATTCTTTTCCTCCACTCTCTCATTACTTTCTCCAGCACACAGTTGAAGAGCAATGGGGAAAGCCCATCTCCCTGTCTTACTCCTGTTTTCACCTCAAATGGTTCTGAAATCTCTCCCAAAAATTTTACTTTTGACTTCGTGTTTGTTAGAGTTTTTTTGGTGATCGCAATTGATTTGTCATCAGCTCCGAATTCCTTCAATATATTGAAAAGTGTGTCTCTGTCTATAGAATCGTATGCCTTTTTGAAGTCCACGAATGTCACATGAATGTTCTTGGATCTCAGTCTCCTGTACCTTATTATGAGTTTCAAATTTAATATCTGTTCTGCACATGATCTTCCCTTCCTGAATCCTCCCTGGTAGTCACCTAATTGTGGATCCAGTTGGGCCTCCAATCTGTTTTGTAAAGCTTTGGAAAGGATTTTGTATGTAACCGAAAGGAGTGAGATTCCCCTATAATTGTTGGCATCAGTTTTATCTCCTTTTTTGTGTATAGGGTGGATCAGGGCTGTTTTCCAATCTTCCGGTATTTCCTCCGTTTCCCAGATATTTTGTATTATTTTATGTAGGCTTTTGACTGTTTTGATATCTACGCTTTTCCACATTTCTGCTATAATTGAGTCCTCTCCTGGAGCTTTATCATTTTTTAGTTCTCTAATAATCTGTTGGATTTCTGCTAGGTTCGGTGGCTTGGAGTTTTCAAATTTACATTTCGGATTTTGTTTAGGGAATTTTGTTTTCGGTTTTTCACAGTTCAGTAGTTTTTCGAAGTATTTTGCAAGTATTTTGCAGTTTTCTTGGTTATTCAGGGCTATCCTTCCTTCTTCACTTAAGTGCTTTATTTTAATTATTGAAGTTTTATCTGCACGTTAAATCTTTTAATGAAATATTCCTGAATTATTTTAAAATTTTCAATTTCTTCTAGACAACTTATTGTAGTGGTTATTCTTATTGTTGATTTGCATTGTTATAGAAGAAAGTTCTCATTGTTGAATTGCATTGGTTTATGTGATAAATTTAAATGGTTGTTTAAGTGATTAATTTGATTGTTGCATTTGTATTGTCGTAGGTGATAAATTTCATTACATTGTTTAAGTGAATAATGCGATTGTTGAATTGCGTTGTTGTAGACATCAATTTGATTGTTGCATTGTCTTAGGTGATAAATTTGATTAGTTCCTTAAGTGATTAATTCGACTGTTGAATTGCTTTGTTGCAGGTGATCAATTTGATTAGTGTTAAGTAATTAATTCAATTGTTGCGTAGCATTGTTGTAGTTGATTGTTCTCATAGTTGCTTAGCATTGCTGTATCCATTTGTTTGTTGAATTTCATTGTTATAGTTGACTATTTTCATTAATGAATTGTAGGATATTGTTCTCATGGGCAATTGCTTTGTTGTAGCAAAATCATTCTGATTGTTGAAATGTATTGTTATGTTTATCTTCACAGTAATATCTAACTTATATAGTGTGTATTTCAGAATTTCAACTAGAACGCCTTATCGACGAGTTCGGTAGCCAAATAATTTCAATACTTTTGCACTAAATCTCCATTTTTTTTTCCCGCCATCCCTATTACATTATTCTAAATCATAGCCTTTTTAATTTTTGCTTCATCCAGATCTATTTATTTATATCTCAGTGAAGAAAATTCCTTAGACTATTGTATGTGTCTTATTTGAAGTCTTATTTAACGTTCTTTCACTGTAGCATTGATTCTTTTTTCTCTATTCAATTCCGTCCATTCTTTTGTAGTGATGTTTGTTTGATTATTTTTTTTTAATGACCTTGAATCGTGTTTTTCAAAGCCACAGTTTTTCGAGAAATACTTCTCACTCTTTTAGAGCTGCCGATTACCTTTTTTTAAATCTTTAATTTAGAGACCTCCCTACGCTGCTGTAGAGTGATAAAAAAAAAAAAAAAAAAATATAAATACAATAGGTTTTGACACGTGACTCAATAAAACTATGACTTCGTTTTCAATCTGATCAGAGATTGCAGAAAGTTAGGAGAAAAAAATGA
The DNA here is from genome assembly GCA_023159025.1 of Thereuonema tuberculata. Classification (NCBI taxonomy): domain Eukaryota; kingdom Metazoa; phylum Arthropoda; class Chilopoda; order Scutigeromorpha; family Scutigeridae; genus Thereuonema; species Thereuonema tuberculata. The sequence goes on from JAFIDM010004372.1 coordinate 28,468, forward strand.
CAGTTGAGATTGCCAAACAATATCAGATTTTGGCATTCATCAAACTAAAATTCCAGAAAAAAAATTCCTCCTTCCATCCGTTAGGCTATTTAATCTATAAATACAAAAGAAAAGTTGATTTTTTTTTCTGGCCTTATCTCTTCTGAAATCATAAGATACAGAAATACAAATAAGGTGGCAAATGGTAGATATAGCATTGAGGATGCTCACATTTTCATTTTTCTGTACGTGGGTCAACTTACGATCAAACATGACGTCTCCGAGACGTGCTCGCTGGTTGAGAGAAAGGAGTCGCGAACAACGGTGGTGAGAAATTTATCTCAGAATCCAAGATCACGTGATCACAGATTTGCTAGAAAATATATAAAAAAATATTGATAGATAGGGTCAGTTTGTCCCCTACCAAAATTTGAACCACTGCACGAATATTGTTGAAACTTGGAACGTGTATTCGAGGACTAAGAAGGATTTAACTCGTGTATTTGAAATCCTTTGCAAATGAGTTCTTGTCGAGAAATTAGCTGTGAACTCATCAGCCAGACCCACTCCCCGACGAACAGCTCAGAAAGTGATAACCACTCTCGCACCCGAATGGCTGATGAGTCCACAACGAGGACGAAACGACCGTCCCAGACTCTCACCGATGATGGCTCAAATGTTTTTGATTTTGGTCATTTGTACGGAACACATTTATTCAAAAATACATTCATACAAACTATAAAAATATTCATTGTTAATTTTTTTTTTAATTTTTATATATTTTTAAAAAATTTTTGTCTTTAATAAATAAATAAATTTGTGATAAATATCATATTCATAAATTTTCGAAATAATAAGTATTTAAACATGAATTGTTATAAGATATCTTGTATGAAATTAATTAAAATCATAATAATAAAAGTTAAATATATATCTCTTGAAATTTGAAAGCTTTTTTTAAAAAACTATTTAATTACTATTTAATTTAATAGTAAATAACTATTAATTTAATAAAGAAAATATATATACAGTATAAGTATAGCCTTAAGTAAACAAGTATATATAATATATCAATATATATTCATAGACTATATATACATATTTATGTCTGTGTGTGTATGTGAGAATCCAAGAATGTAATGAATTTCGGAATTTTCTGCATGAAAAATATAAAAATGTATCAGTATCTAGTTGAGTAAGTAATTTTGAGTTATGTTCGAAGTTTAATCGAGCTAATAATATGGCTTAACTTTACATAATAATCTATAATCGGCGACAAATAAACGTAGCGAATCCGTTAACTCCCGCTTAATCTGATTATCTTTCTGCTACTGGTGTATGGTAATTGAGTAGGCTATATATTGAATTCCAGAGAATGAACGCAGAGGAAGCTGTGCCACTCGAATGTAGGAGGAAGGCTCTTTTTATCTTTCGGTAATAATTTATCTTATTCAGTGTCAGATGTTCAGGAAGTCAACGGAAGGTGTCACTGCTGTCGGCAGAAAAGTAATTTAAAGAGACGGAACTGAGAAAGATGGATTGCAGGTCCTCACGTTTGTCAAAGACTGGTAACAATGTGTATCTTGTAATGTTTTTTTGAGTACAAATGACTGCACGGAGGCGATTTACATAACTGTAGGCTGCAAAAATAAATTCCAGTAAGGTGCGGAAGTTGTGTTTGAACGTACAATAGGCACATTCTTTTCTGGATTTTTTTTCTTTAACATCAGTTGATTTCATTTCAAAATCAAAATTTCATGAAAATCAGTCAAATTTGAACCGATTTACTTCATACATACGCACAGACAAATAAATCGCTATACACTTACACAAAACGAACCCCAAATGACTGAAGAATCTTAAACATCATATCATTAATTTATTATTTCGATTGACCCTTTAAATCACATTATCTTTTCATCTTAAAATATATCTACACACTTTTCAAATAGAAAGTGATTTCAATAGACAATATAGCAATAAATGTTTCTTCCAAAGGCTATATAGAACTGTTTTTATGAAGTACAAAACATTATTCAATTATTGAATCTTAGGGATTCAACATAATAACATATTATTTGTAGCTATTTTGGTCTCTTAAGACGTCTGCTGAATGTTCCACAATGACAGTGCTGAGATTTTTAATGATGTGATATATTTATTTATTTACTGTTTTTTATTTTGTTACATGTAACTTATTAAATTTATTACTATACTATGTGAAGTCGGTGATCCAGTGGTACATGTTCAGATGCTGCTGACTTCAGGAGCCCTGTTCAATCCGTGGCGGAGATCGGCAATTTTTCTTAGGTTATTTCTTCTCGGGAGGGGTCCTATGGTTTACCCAGCCCTCTGTAAGTGGGAACCAGATTTCTTTTCCGAAGGGCAAAGGCGGGCGAACATCGGATTAGCCACCAAATCTCAAATAGCCCGGATGATCGTCAGAGTCCCATAAGCCACAAAGACTTGAAGGTATAATACCTAATCAATAGTTTCCTTAAAAAAAAACATAAAAATAATAATAATAATAAAATGATTACAAAAAGAATAATGCAGATGTGAAAAAAATTTCGAACCCTGCGATATTTACAGTAACCCTAAACCAATGATTAAACTTTTTTTTTTTCCGTGGGAACTTACGAAAATAATTAGCCACTTTCCAAGCACGAGTAAAAGGCTTAAAAATACATCTGAAAATTCTCAGATAACTTGCAATTAGAGAGAATACAGCCTTGCTCCTCCCATGGGAGTTTGCTATTTGTCATTTGAACAACGACGAAACGCTAATGGACGGGAGGGACCGTCTATTTTTCTCATTAATTGTTTGTTTGTTTTTACTTAACTTCTGCTGTTTCAAAAATTGTAAATATTTATATAAAATTCTACACGTTTTTCTTTCTCAAAGTTCAGAATACAAGTTAGAAAACACGTTCATTCGTAATGTTTTCGACAAACTTTTTTCAATCTTTACACGTATCTGCGTCTACAATAATAATAATAATAATAAAAACGATGACATAATGGACAGGGCTTGTTAATTTAAGTCAGTTTCTTTTTGAGTAAATCTTTATATCTTTTATATTTTTTAGCGAGCTTTTATTAACAAATTAAGTTATTGAGCACTGAAAATAATTCTTTGCACAAATGTTTAGATGAGACCATTCATACATTATTGTTCAAAATATGTTTGAATAACTTTAGGCCTAGCTGCCGTTGGCTGTTTCCAAATAAATAGCAATGGAAGCATTAAAAGTTTTTCTCCATACTAAGGATTTATAAGTAATAAGCTTTATTCAGTCAAAAAGCTCGTACCAATAAGGTAGATAGGACTAAACTCTAATCCACATACTGTAAACACGCTCTAATATCACGAATAATAAGGTCCTGACTCAAGTAAATGCAAACGACTGCAAACCTTTTATTTCTTTTATATATTTCTTTTTCCGATGCACCTAAAATTCTGAAAATTTAAATATGGACTTGTGAAGCATCTGGGATTTCTATTTTCATGTTTTTAATTTTCAAGATATTCTATAATTAATTAAATTAAAATTTAAAAACAGTCAATTCGGGTGATTTAAAGGTATTACTCGGTATTTTCAACTAAAAAAAAAAACTTGACAAAAGCCTGAAATGATAAAACTTCGTAAAATAATGAGTTGTGTTTAAAATATTTATTATTAGTGCAACAGTTAATTTAAAAAAAAAAAATAATTTAATCTCATACAATTAAAAAAAACAACGCAATTTTTATTTTTTTAATGTTTTTATTGTTTTTGAGTTTCAATTTAATTAATTGCAGGAAATTTTGTGAATTAAAAACAAGAAAATAGATATCCCACATGCTTAACAAGTTCATATTTAAATTTTTAGAATTTTAAGTGCATTGGAAAAAGAAAAATATAGAAGAAATAAAAGGTTTGCAGTCGTCCGCATTTGCTTTAGGAGGACCAATTTTAATGAGATCTGAAACAGTTAATGTGCTTAATATGAAATTGGATTTAGCCGAGTGCATTATTCTTTGAATTACTTTACACATATTTTGGCCCTGATTTAAAGATGGCCCGTAAGATGGGTTTATACATGCAAAATTTAATAATATGTCGACAACAATTATAAAATTTTCACATATGAAATCTCTTGTAATTTAGTGCATTATTCTTTGAGCTACTTACGGGTCTGAAGTTTTGGCCTTTACTGTTAAGAGGTCCGTACAAAGACCTAAATTTAATCAGCGCTCATTTTACTCTCAAATACAAAGTTTGATGCTGATCAGTGCATTTTTATTTAAAGTTATTTACGTTTCCGTGTTTTAGCCCTTAGAATGGGTCTGTGTATTCAAAAATATATTCAGTTGTAGATAATAGCTTTATACTCTGATTCGGGGAATTTTGCTACAGTCACCGCTGGGAGTTTATCAGTATACAGTACCGTGATTACAATATAGTATCATTCTCAATTCTGAAAATCTCCAAAAACTGAAATACATCTGGACCGAAGGATTTCGGATAAGGGATTGTGGATCTGTAATATTCTTAAGTACAAGCAATAAGTTACGGAATAAAAACAGTGTTTATTTAGAAAAATACATTTGACTCAACTTTTAAATTAAATAATAAAAAAACTATTTTTTATTGATAATGAAAATCTTTCCTACATTAACACACGAAATTACACAAAATATATCATAATAGAAACAAGAATTGTATCGGATATGTGGAGGAAATCTACATACCACAAAACTGAGCATATCCATACTAGCTGAAATATATTGAAAGACACAATGATTACGCGATTTTCGTGCGGGCGTCGATAGAATTTTTCCCAAGATGGGACAAAATATGTAATGGGGAAAAAAAAAAATGTGTAAAAATTGTACATTGTAACATTTATAAAATTAAAGTTATTAAATTGCAATTTATTAAATTAAGTAAATTAAAGTAAAAAGTTATAATAAAATTAACGAACTTTTTCTATTTTTTTTTAGTTGTCTAGGAGGATAAAAAAATTCCCTTAAATTACATTGAAACTGAAAATTACAGGGTGGGGCAAACGCCCCCCCCCCCCCTTCTTGCCCCTATGTATAGGTCCAGAACGATTCGAACAAATCACAATAAAAGTAATCGAAAACGAAAGATAAAAATATATATTACAGAAATGTTATCGACAAAATTATAGTAACAAAACGCTGAAACAACCTTTACTCAAGAAGGTCTTGAAAGAACTAAAGCAGAGTTTCTTTAAAATGTAGTCTTTTTATTTTTTAAAGTCGTGGAAGCGAGACAATCGAAAAGACTCTTTTATAATTTCTACTGAGTACAAAGAGTACAGATTGTCTTCATTTATTGAGTGAAATCCACATTACTTCGTTATGTTTCTTATTTTCCGATTAGTTTTAATAGCAGAGGATGTGCAAAGTGAGGGATTATCTAAAAGGATTAGCCCTGACATCCGTTATTGTTTCGGTCCTAATCTGTTTCCGTGGGAATTTCGTTTTTTGTGAACTTCTCGTTCCGAGTTCTCGGCAAGAACCCACAATGAATTTAAATACGTAAGATAGAGGTATATTTAATCTCTTGTACTTATAGCTGTACGTCAAGTTTCAAGAAGAATCCATCCAGCGATTAAGGAGGCGAGACGTACACACAGACAGACTGAATGATCAGCCTGACTTTCCTATTAAACATACGCTAAAAACAGGAAATCACGAATTACCTGATTCGACTACTTCTCAACAAAAATACAGTATACAGCAGTGTTTCCCAACGTGGGGAATTTGTTTGTTAAGGGGCAATTCGAAAATTCTACGAACCTATTTGAGGGGTCAGTGTGGCCATTTTTAGTGCAAAAGCACAGATTTCGTTTCTTATTTATAACACAGAGGAATTGATGATATAAAATACGACATTATATATCTATTTTTCTTATATATTCTATAATAATAACTATGTTATATTTTAACCGTAACGATATATAAAACTGATTTGCTGTTTAAGAGCTGTTATATCTATACTGTTTCTTATTTACTTAAATTATGAAAAATCGTAATTGTATGTAAATTATATTATTATTATTATTATTATTATTATTATTATTATTATTATTATTATTATAATACTTCAAAATTACTATGAGGTATGGAAGATCAAAAACAACAACATACAAAACTACAATTTAAGGAAAGAAAGTAACATTAAATTAACCTATCCATACATAAACAATAATTATGGTTCAAGAAATATCAATTACAATATAGAAAGGTTTCTAAATAACATGAATATAAATATTTTTGATGATTATCAAAACATCTCAATTGTAAAAAGAAAGTTAAAAAAATGGATAATAGAAAATATTTAAGCTCATCACTATTGTCACAATCTGTTCAGTCCTTTCAACTTATACTCTATCTATAAGTATACTGTAACTATAAATCATATATTGATACACTGATGTAAAATCTATTTATACAAATATCATGAACTACTTTAAAATAATAAGTGATTGTAAGAATATTATTGGTGATTACATCATAACTGTTGTAAAAATTATAGTTGGATAATGATATCATATATTATTTGTTAATACTATTGTTTTTTTTGTAGATCAAACATAATTTTGTTTTTACCTAATTGCCAGAACTCGTTGATAGGGACTCTATGTCCCTAACGAGACTGTACTGTATTATCCTTTTAAAGAAAATAAAAAAAAAAAAAAAAAAAATTATTATTATTGTTAGGGGGGGGGGGCAATAAGTAATAGTAATAGGGGGCATAAGAATTTCAGAAAGGCTTAGGTGGGCATAGCAAAAAGAAAGGTTGGGAAACACTGGTACACAGTATACAGTATCTCGAAGTCGAAGGGACGCTAAAAAAATTCGATAGCGAGTTTTCGAGATAACGAGGTCTTAACCAAAATATAAAAATTCTCGTAAAAACACAAGATACTGAATAACATTCTAAAAATTAGAGTCTTGATAGATGAGAATAAGTGTAAATATGTAATGATAGTTGACAATAAGTCTAAATACAGCAATGATAATTTTAATTTTTGGAAGTAGTCGAAAATAATTACATTAAATTGAAAAGAATTAGCAAAATACAATGAACTTACATTGCTAGAATTTCTTAAAAAATACCTCTATTTGCTTCGACACAACTGAACGGTGATTTTTCCGGAAAAATTCATTTTTTACTTCGAAAAATATTCAACATAACAAGGTTTTGAGTGAAAACTCTTCGACATAAGAATTAAAATTAACATTAGATGAATATGTAATATCAAGGGGAAAAATAATTTTTCGACATATCAAGATTTTCGACATATCGAAGTTCGAGATATCGAGAGTCTTCTGTACTTAGAAAAAAAAATGGAGAAATTTCAACTAGAAATTTAATAACAATTAAAAGAATTGGAACCAAGAAAATGCATTAATTAATCCTCTAATTATTATAATAATAGTCACATCCATTAAAACATCAGTGACTGATTACATCCATATGACAGGAAGCCGCCATTCTCAGGAATCATAATGTAATATGGCAGTTACTAGTCAAAAAAATAGCCAGGTTAGAAAATATCAAATACAGTATACTCTCGATATCTCGAAGTCGAAGGGACGCTAAAAAAATTCGAGATAGCGGGTTTTCGAGATAACAAGGTCAAAACCAAAACAAAAATTCACGTGAAAACACAAGATACGGAATAATATTCTAACAATTAGAGTCTTGATAGATGAGAATAAGTATAAATATGTAATGTTAGTTAACAATAACTCTAAATATGTAATGATAGTTGACAGTAAGTCTAAATATAGCAATGATAATTTTAATTTTTAAAAGTAGTCGAAAACAATTACATTAAATTAAAAAGAATCGTCCCTGACCCCTCAGAGAGATAATGAAGGGTGTGAAAGATTCTTGAAAAAATACCTCTATTTGATTCGACACAAGTGAACGGCGATTTTTCCGGAAAAATTCATTTTTTACTTCCAAAAATATTCAACAAAACAAGGTTTTGAGTGAAAACTCTTCGACATAAGAATTTAAATTAACATTAGATGAATATGTAATATCAAGGGGAAAAATAATTTTTCGACATATCAAAATTTTCGAGATATCGAAGTTCGAGATATCGAGAGTTTACTGTATTTCTTTATATTTAACATTATATTCACTCCGGATTAATTTACGGCATGCATTACTTCAACAGAGCAATTTTCGCCGTTAAAGAATACGAGAACAAGTATACAAAGCCAAGAGAGCATATTACTACTACTAATAATAAATTAGGCTTAAATGAAGTTCGGATTACCCTTCTACTTTCCTTGTCTTTGTTCCATGCCTTTATTAGCTATTGAATAATCAGAAGTAGTGGATTGCAACACTGGCAATCAGACAAAGACAACCATAAAAAAAAAAATATTGAAAACGAAGTTGTAGCCTGCAGCGATATGCTCTTCAAAATTAGAATCCAGAATTTAAAGAGAAAAAAAAATGGCCGCCCATGAATTGGACGGAAAAGGCCTAGAGGTACAATTACAGATATGATTGCCAATGAAATGTGGACCAATTTATGATGTTAATAAGGATCATTTTGACGTTTTACTTTTAAGGAATAGAAATAGAAACAAATTTTTCATCTACAAAGGAATCACGGGAAATTTTATTACTGAAAATTGGAATATTGTAGAGATTTGCCATTAAATAAATTACTAGCCTTTGGGCCTTCGAAACAGCCGAGGATCTCAGCTAATGTGAAATTGGGAAATTCAAAACAAAGATTTTTATTTAATAATGTCTTTAAAAATTATTTCTTCAAAAGAGCTTAAATTTGTATCGAAATTATATATATAGGGTGATTCAAAATTCCCTGTACAAAGTTTAAAGATAGGTCAGGAATACAAAACAAACCGTATTAATAGTGGAATGTATGTTCACAAACGCCACCCAAATGTGCTGTTTGACAGGGCGCTGTTTGACAGCACGTTAGTTAAGCAGTGTTAGTATCGTCATTTGAGACGTTGATTTTATACGGGTAGGATGTATAGCTTTACTAATGCTGAGAGGACAGATTTACACCCAGCCTACGGGGTAGCGAACGGAAAAGGACGAGCCAATCATCAAACGTTTGCGCGTTTCCAACAGAGACTGTAAGAAACTGGATCATTCGACGGAACAGGCATGATTGTGTACACCTTACTGTCATATTGTTGATCTTACTTGTTGTCTTTTTATTTCTGAACCTTAGTGTTTCTTCTAACACATTCGGGTGACGTTCCCGGACGTACGTTCCACTATGAATGCGGTTCATTTTTGTATTCCTAACTTACCTTTTAAGTTTACATTGGGAATTTTGAATCACCCTGTAGCCTCTATATATATAATTTAAAACCCAATACAAATTTCAAAAAACCGTTTCTATGAATGCAAAAGTTCGAATAACATTCACTTCATCAGCAGCATCTGGTGTTAAATTTTGAAACTAGACTAAATTTAGAAATATTATAAAAAGAAAATTTGCTCTTTTTTATTGTAAATATTCTTTTTTAAGTTTTTATTTTTTATCTTTTTTTAATTTCTTTTATATAATACTTTTTTGCTTTTTTTATATTGTTTTTTATATACTTTTTTACACTTATTTTATAAACATTGAAATAAAAATAAAAATAAATAAAATAATAAAAATAAAAATAAAAAATAAAAATTAAAAATAAAAAGATGACAGTTATCATATCAAACACAAAACTTCCTTAAATAAAAGGATTTAATTTTGAATTGTCATTAGATAACTTAAATGATTAACGTCTAACAAGTCCTGTTTTGAAGAAAAAATGATTAAATAAAATTATGAATATATTTAATTTTATATTTTTTGTAAATTTGAAATTGAAATTTTTTTCTGAAATTGTGTAATATAAGTATTTAAAACTTTATTTGGAAAATTATTATTTGTAAATTCATTGATAAGATAATTTAAATTATTTAAAAAATCTTCTAATTTGGAATTAATAGTAAGGTATCTTTTTAATTCTTGTATGAAGATGTTTTTAAATAAATTAAAACTGACATTACTAATATTTATATTAATTAATATTTCTAAATTTAGTCTAGTTTCAAAATTTAACACCAGATGCTGCTGATGAAGTGAATGTTATTCGAACTTTTGCATTCATAGAAACGGTTTTTTGAAATTTGTATTGGGTTTTAAATTTCAGAAAACTGTCCAGCTTAACTATATGTTTAGTAATATAAGTTAATTTTATTCTTATATTCTTTACGCTCTAAATTACTAAATTGCAAATGATTAATTGAAATCTTTGCATCGCTAAACTCGAAAATATGCATCATTCGAGTGAAAAATACTTCAACAAATTTGAAAATTATTATCAAGGTGCTAAAATATTATGTAAAGAAATTAATACTAAGAAATCAATTTCTTAAGCAAAAGTAATTTTGCTAAGAATTGTAAAAAGTAATTCTTTCGCATGCTAGATGGCATCAAATATTATATCAACATTTAAAGAAAATAAATAAACACCAAATCTCACTCGTTTTTTTCATTGGTGAGTTTTTCATTGTGTATTTTTTTCCTGCGCTTCCGATGTATTGTTCATACTAGCCTCGGTACGGAGACCTTGTTATTTACAATGACTACTCCTGGCTGATGATTGCCAACGAGCGTGAAACAGCTGTTCCAGGATGTCACTTGTGAAGAATTTGGTCTCACCCATTGTTGTTTCTTTTTCCAAAATAATTTATTTCGTCATTTCTTTTTTATTTCATATATTATTTTATGTTCTTTGTACTGAATTTACTGTTGAAGAAAATAATGTTAATTTTGTAAATCTGAAATCTATTCTCCTTTTTAATCTTATTTCGCTTAAAACGCGATTTTTGATGATGTCAGATTTCTTAGCAACTTACAACGATCAAACGCAGATTTAATTTCGTATTTTTAATTTCGATGATTATTAATATTCTCTGAATTTATTTATTTCTCAGGCTACATCAAACCTCGATTTCCTTACATCACAATTTACATTAGAATTATTTTAATTAAGTAGCCATTATGATTTAAGATATTTCTTTTTCTTCAGTTTTGAAACGATTTCAATTCTGATAGCTCAAGAAAAGCGATTGTGGACAGTTCTGCCATCTATGGGCTTTGAAACGAACTAGTTTTGAATTAATGGTTCCATTATCTATCACTAGGTGGTACCATTCTCAAAGATCAAATCGATGGCTTAGCGCAAAAGTAGCGAATATCCAAGATGCAAGTTTTGAGAAAAAGCTAATTTAGTGGGAAATGTCCCTCAAAACTCAGGAACAATTCCTGGAAGTCTCATATTCGGTACAGATATTGTCATTGGGGTATACTACAATGGCATGGGGTTAAAAATTTGATTGTTGCATTTTTCAAGCAGTTTTGGTCGATTCGATAGTTTGGATCTTACAGAAAGTTTGTGCCACTGAGATAGCTAAGGAAGAAGTAGCGAATATGCAGATTCGCCACTTCTATCCTTATTAAAATTCATCACAACCTCCTTAAATGCTTGACCAAACTAGCGAACTACACTATTAGTTACGTTCATTGTGAGGGATTGACTAATACTAGCATCAGTAGCTAATATCCGTACGGTATCGGATCGGAAATCGAAGCGGATACCGTTCTTTACATTTAGGCCAAACCAAAGTAGTAAATCGCTTTGAAAAATCATTGTTCAGTACCTTTGGAACAAAAACAGATAGAAACATGCAATTTGTGACATTTTAAACAAGAAATTGATTAGAATAATCTTAGATAATTTTTGATAGTGTAATTTTAAGCTAACATTTTTCAATTAACAATTTATCCAAGGTGAGAAGGTTAGAGAAGGTGAGAAGGTGACAATGACCATGTGGCGTCATCTAGGGACAATCTAGAGAATACAGATACATTCGCTAGTTTTATCACAGAAGAGTGTTCAGTCAGCAGAGATGAAACGGTTAAAGTAGCGAATATGCACATTCGCTTCTATTGCCATTTAAGTTTTTAAAAAAGGGTACTTTTTCGCTAGTTTAGGTCTTAAAATCACAGGAAATATGCCATTTTGAAGGATTTGCTAGTTTTGCCCTACAAGAAGGCTCTTCAAGACACCTATTCGCCACAAAGAACTAATTTTGTATTTTACTGGATATTCGCTACTTTTGCGCTAAGCCATCGAAATGTTTTAATCGAATATTGAGATGGTCTGTAACCTGTACAAAAAAAAATGGTGACTTTCGGGTATAATGCTAACAAAAATTAGTTGTTAAAAATGACGGCAGCATATCAAATTTATTTATAATTTAAAAAAGAAATCACTGAATAAATAATCGTAGTAAGTAAGTTTTGTTTTGAAAGTCAAAGTCGATCTTTTTTATTCCACGTAAGTAATATATTAAATAATGCGAAAACCAAAACCAAGGTTAATCTCTGATTGACCAGATGTGAAATCTGTTAATTCACACTGTCTGCCTGTGATGGAATTCGAAATCATTTCGCTCACGAACGAAACAACAAAGATTCAATTCGCTCTATCGAAAAAAGCATTAACTTCCTAACCGAAGTGGGTGAGAAAGAAATTTAAGTGTATCAACACCACTTATTTAAAATATCCCTGTGCAGACCTATTAGGTAATAAGACTCTCCGGTGCTTCCTAATCAACAGAACTATTGAGATCGTGTAGTCAGTCCGACAGCCCACACACTTGAGAAAGAAATCCATTACCTAGTATTCAGAAGGCTGGGTGTACCCTAGCACCCACTGGATGAGAATTCAACGAGGATTGAAGTACACCCCCAACCTAGTCTTACCAGCCCACTTAATTATAGTTATATTTTAATAATATCACATTTTGTTTTCCTTCTAAACAGGGTGACCGGGAAGATCCCCCTTTTATGTTATTACTATATTAAGGGATATTACAAATAAAAAACAAAAACCACCCCGTCTCTAACCCACTGATCGTTATCTTGCGAAAAGCAACAAACGGTAACCGAAAATACCCCACCCCTAACCCACCGAATGTTTACACTGATAAACAAGCTATAAATATCTGGCATGGTATTTACTTTTTCCAGTGTTGTTTTTGATGCTGATTTCAAATCCGAAAACCGTTTTGCTCTATCACGTCAGGTTTTGAAGATATCGACAAAAATTAATTTTCATGGAACACCGTTCATCAATTTTTTTTTACCCCCATGTTTTTTTTTAATTTTCAGGCAACGCCACACAATATTTTCGTCGTCTGTGAAAATAGTTATATTTAAGGTACTACTTTAAAACATTTTCGATATCGCATTACTAATCGTTCATTTGTTTCTTTTTTATTTTAAGTTTAAGGCGATATTATGGCGTCCAGAGGTTGCATAAATTCACCAGATCTGTTTTGCTATGTGTGCGGCTATCTAACAGACAAATCCCATCGGAAGACTTTTACACCGTTTCTGAAGAAAGCATATGAACTACATTTCGATTCAAAGGTGGATACTGGTAAATCGTGGGCAGTCCCACCACAGTTCATCTGTTTGACATGTGCATGCAACTTGCGCGGTTGGATAAGGAAGGCGAAGAACAACAACCATCTGGCATTCGGAGTTCCTATGATATGGTATGAGTCAAGCAACTACACCACAGACTGTTATTTCTGTTTGTCATATGTCACCGGATTTTCCTCCAAAACTCACAGCTGTAAAGTATCCAGACGTTCCTTCAGTTTCTAAACTAATTCCATATGATCCCGTTGCTTGTCCAATACCAATAGCACCTATAGAATATACAGTTGATGAAGAAAGTTCTCTTTCATCTTCCAGCAACGTATCAGACCCTGACTACCAATCTGGAGAAGATATTCATTTAATTGACAATGCTGATCTCTGTGACCTCGTACGGGACCTAGCACTAACAAAAGGTCAAGCTGAACTGCTCGGTTCAGGCCTTAACGAATTTAATTTGCTTGCACCGGGTACAACAACTTCATATTTTTGCCACAGACACAAAGAATTTGTGAAATTCTTTGCAATGAGTGACACTATTTGCTACTGTACGGACGTTCAAGGTCTCATGTCAAGCCTCGGGGTGGAACACAACATTAAAGCATGGCGATTGTTCATCGACTCATCGAAAACAGTTTGAAAGCAGTATTATTACACAATGGAAACAATATGCATCAGTACCGGTTGGATATTCTACCCACCTGAAAGAGACATAAGAAACTATATGTCGCTACTTCTTGAAAAAATACGCCATCACCAGTACAAATGGTGTATCTGTGGTGATTTAAAAGTTATCACAATTCTAATGGTAATGCAGACAGGGTACACCAAGTACTGCTGTTTTATCTGCGAGTGAGATATAAAGCACCACTTCATAAAGAAAGATTGGCCAATCAGAACCACAATGCAGCCAGAAAATAAAAAAGTTCTGCGTGTGCCGTTGATTGACCGTGTTATCATGCCACCACTTCACATCAAGCTCGGACTCATGAAGAATTTTGTGAAGGCACTAGACAATGACTCAGATGCTTTTCGGTACCTGTGCAATAAGTTTCCAGAGTTGAGTTATGCGAAAGTGAAAGAAGGTGTGTTCATAGGTCCACAAGTAAGGAAGGTAATTGCTGACACCCACTTCCAAGACTTACTGAATGATACTGAAAAAAATTCATGGGTGGCATTCAAATCAGTTGTAGCCAATTTCCTTGGAAATTGTAAATCTGCTTACTATGTATATGTTGTGAAGAAGTGGATCAGTGCGTACAAACAGCTAGGTGTCAACCTGTCCCTCAAAATTCATCTCCTCGTCTCACATCTTGACTTCTTCCCCGAAAACCTAGGTTCAGTCAGTGACGAACATGGTGAATGTTTCCACCAGGACATCTCGGTGATGGAGTCACGGTATCAGGGTCGATGGCGTGCAACAATGTTGGCTGACTACTGCTGGACACTTCAGCGTGACATGCCAAATGCTCAGCACAAATGCAAGGCTACA